>SNQJ01S0054522.1:48158-65215 GCA_010110895.2 Picea sitchensis | reverse complement strand
GCCTGATCCCTTTCAATCCAAGGTTTTCCTAGTAATATAGAAAATGGGGCATTGCTCTCAATAAATTTAACAACCTCAAAATCTTCTTCTGTCGAAGTTCCATGAGTACTCATAGATATCTGGGTAAGTCTTCCACATAGGGTTATCAACTTTCCTCTAAATAATCCTATTCCCCCCAATGAAGGAATCATAGCATGCTTTCCTAAAGTTTCCCAAGTTCTTTCTATCATAATATTCACCTGTGTTTCTTCATCTAGAACACAGTCAATGTCGAAGTCTCATATTCTTGCTTCTATGCACTCTTTATCTTTGAAGATTTCTGATAACTTGATATTTCGGTGGTCATTCAGGGTTTCTTTTATTTGCAGCAATATAGTCTCTCGTTCTTTCTGGGGTTATGCCATGGTCTTAGTTGCTTGACCTTCCTCATGGTCTTCTTGTCTCATATTCATTCTTTCAAGCTTAGCAATCATTCTAGACCAATCTACAATTTCATGGTCCATAGATTTACAACAAAGACAACTAGATCTTCTACCAGGGCATTCCTTAGCCAGATGTTCCGGTCTTCTTCAACTGTAACAAAGGGTTAATCCTCGTTTTCTTTTAAATGATCCCCAGTCTTTCCTGTACTGCACACCAGGATCATAGTAGCTAACCTACAAAAAAATCTTTCTAGGATCATGCATCCATTGGTTAGTCCAAACATTCTTTCTATGCATAGGTGTAACATATCTCTCACTATTCTTATCAGATCTACTCATATCAAATCTTCTTTCTTCTAGATGTGCCCTACTTTTCAAGCTAGGACAAAATTTATGAAACACACCTACATTCATACTTTTGAAACAAAAATTTCTACTTATCTTACTTTTAACAAAGTGCAAAGCTTACAGATCTTATCTCTTTAATAAAAACTTCTCACTTTTACCTTTATTAGAGCACAAAGCTTTTAGATCTTACCTCTTTTCTTCAGATCTAACCCTTATTCTTGGCATAGAGCTTCACAAGTTAAGTAGGATGTTGCGCACTAGGGCAATAGATCTTCATACGGAGCTTCCACAATTTCAGGCTAGATCTTCGCACAAAGCTTCTTTTTCCTCAGTTCCCAGCAATCACAGTTTCAAGTCCCGACAACGGAACCATTTGTTGGCACAGGGGAAGACCCGGGGTTAAATGCTACAACAACACACCAACAAAAGCCTAACTATCGGCCCTTTCAGCAACACCTGCGAAGCAGATGAAGTCTCACCCGAGGTAGAGGCAAGGGTGGTTGCAGGACCCCAGTGTCTACAACCTTAGCTGGGACACAGATATGTGATTGTAACACCTTAACATAGTACTTAGTTATTACAGTTCGTTAATGTTCAACTTAGTTCACAATGCAGCTAAACCCTAACAATATATCAACGCAGTATTCCCACATATCCAATAGATTCAAGCACTAAGCATACAAGTAGATATCAGATCTAGCATTCATTCACATTATTCAGCACTAAACTATCATATCAGATTCATCTATCATCTAACATTGCACTAAGTATTGAATCAAAAGAACAACCAAAAGCACAAAACATTCACAACACAGGGTATACGTGGTTCACCCCCACCCTAGGGCTACGTCCACCAACTCTTTGTCTTCTTTATTAGCTTCTTTCAATCTTCTTACATGCACAGAGCCTCAAGATCAACTTCACAGAGGACAGGAGATCTGCGCACTCTCCGTTAGATCCTCCTTCCCCAAGCTAGGTTACAACACAAAGCCTACATGCAGTCTCTTACAATCACTTGCACTCAGCCTTGCAAGCCTCACACAACATGTACAAAGCACTTAGAACTATTACTTGCACTCAACACAACTTACGATTGACTAGTCATTCACACTATCTCATCTTACATCGCCTAGACTTCTATTTATACATTACAAAATCAGTCCTAAACATGGGTAAACCTTGTTCAACATTATTTTAGAAACCGTTAGTACTCGTGTTGAACTTGAACGCTCTTGGGAAGTAGTTGAAAGAGATATAAGTATCTTTGAACACTGGGAAGCCAGGCAAAGGTAGCCCATAAATCAACAATAACTTATCTTTTTCCTAAGTCCTTGGTTTTTCTTTTCATATCCTCAAATCCTTACATCTCTCTTGAAGAAGAGGATTGTCCCTTGAAGCTACTCCTATTTTTGAAATAGGAAGGATGAAATTCATTCTGTCAACTCAAGAAAGTGCTATGAGGAGAACCTTGTCAGATTCCACTAGTTCACCTTCATCATTGATACCTATTACCTTCAACATCATATATGCAGGTAGTAGTAGTGGAACTAGAGGTGCCTCCTCCTCCCAACCTTCTTCTTCGTCGGTAATCATTAGTATATACAACCATCGGATCCCTGTCCAATTCACTACCAATCCTATTAAATTGATAAATAAATATGGGCTTTTCTAGTTCGAAGAAGATGCTACGACCACTCCATGGCACATATCTTCTCCCTTGAATCTAACACCCGCTACTCACCCATTACCAAAATTTAAGGAACATCTTCCTAAGTTCTCGGGGAATAATATTGTTTCTACAAATGAACACTTAGTAGCATTTTTCAATGCTTATCATAACATCGGGGCCAACAATAACTATACTTGCATGCACTTATTTGTTAATTCCCTTGAAGGGAAAGTTGCGGCAGATTTTTTTGACCTCCCTCCAAAAATTCTTTCCACATGGGAAGAATTGGTTTATTGGTTCAAGTCCACTTATGCACAGTTCAAAATTCTGGTAGAGTAGTTAAGGGAATACAACAATATCGCTATGGTGAAACCATTAATTCTTTTAACCTTCGGTTCACCAAGTTGTAAAATCAAATTCCTGAACTAATCCGTCCACAAAATCAAACCGCTTTCATGCATGATTATAATGCGTTGCCTTCCTCTTTTCGTCATAGACTCGAAAGAAAGGTTATTTACAATCTTGGTTTTGCTCTTCATACTTGCCTAGAATATGAGGAGAAACTCGAAAGAACAGGTCTCCCTAAAGGAGACTTAGTCAAGAAAACAAATATGATTGCCCTCCTATAACTCGTGCAAGATATGAACAATAGGATGATAACCTACAAACGAAAGGGAAGTGTTTCTTCACCCGCCCTTGCCGCATCTTCTTCTTCCTCGGTGCCTTTTAGGAATACTAATGAAAATAATTTTCAGCCAAAGGCCATTATGTCTCGCAGTTGGTGTAACTTCTGTGAAGAAAATCATGAAGAAAGTACTTGCGAAGTTAATAAAAATGCCAGAGATAAGATCTTTGGAAAAAGGCCTGATACCACAATCGCAGTTCTAGATTGGGCCGACCCTGAGGATGTCATGATAATCAATACCAGGAACAAATCTTACACTACCAAGGGAAAATATGACCCTCCTCGTACTTCTTCCACACCAAGTATGTATTCTCAGAGCATTGACACACAAGCTGTCAGAGTTTCGGAAACTCAAGGAATGCATTCCCCTCGAGCCTCTTCCCTCTTCTAAATACAACATCCTTAATCAATTGGCTAATATCAAGGCCGATGCTACTCTTTTGGACATGGTTGTCGTCCCTGAATAACAAAAGCATCTCAAGAATTTTATGGAAGGTAAAGTTTCTACTATAGCCAATCTTATTGAAGAGTCAAAAGAAGAGGATTCAAATGTAAATAAAATAGGTGTAAATAATTTTAGAAAAACTGTAAAAAATCCCCCTTTTTATATTTTTGTAAAGATTATGGATAAAATAGCCCATTGTTGCCTAATTGATGGTGGGTTTGGTCCAAGTGTAATGTCAAAAATTATCATGGAAGAGCTTGGCTTATCGTACACTAATGAAAATTCGAGAAGCATGCTCTCTTATAACAGTCTGCAACAATCAACTATAGGTGAAATCAAAGATGTAACCTTAGTTCTGTGCGCACATCTTGAAATAAGAACAACCCTCAACATCCAGGTAATTGATATGCCAGTAAACAATTATTCAATTATTTTAGGAAGACACTGGCAAGCTTTAACGGGTGGATATCTTTCGCTTGATGAAACACATATGTTTGTCCCTAGGAACAGAAAGAACATTATAGTCCTAAGGGAAGGAAGAATTTCACCATATATAGAGAGTGTTTCCCAACCCAATGTAAATTATCTTGAGGAAGATTTGGGAGTATACTCTATCTTTGTTGATGAGGGTGACATTATCCTTGAACCAATTGATTTTGATGACGACATGTGGCACATGCATTTCGATGGCTCATGCTCAAACGAAGGTAACCGAGACGAAATTATTTTATATTCTCCTATAGGTAAAATTCACAATTTCTCTTATAGGTTAGAATTTGCTTGCACGAACAACGTTACTGAGTTTGAGGCCTTATTTTTAGGCATCGAAAATGCATATAACCTTGGTTGTGGACACCTTACAGTCTTTGGTGATTCCGAGCTTGTTGTGAACCTTGTACGTAAAATTTATTCACCTAGAAACAAGTTTCTTAAACGTTATACCCAAGTTGTTTGGATGCTCATTTCAAACCTATTATCTTTTAACATCACTCATGTTAAGTGAGAACTCAATTCAATGGTTGATAGGTTAGTGGTGTTTGCAGCATCCCCTACCCAACAGCTTTTGCCCCAAAGACCTGATTGTATGTTTCAATCTTTATATCGTCTGCATATCCCTGATAACGTGGAATTATGGCAGGTATTCCCAAGTGATGAAGGCATTTGCTCTTTCATAAAAAATGAACCATTTAGGCCCAAGGAAATAATATCCATTGAAGATGATAAATTTCCTAAGGGCCTGACTCCTCTTGAAAGTTCATTTTCGTCGAGTGATGTAAGCAACAAAAAGATACATAAGGAAGAGGAGTCGAAAAGGAAAGTGGGTGATACCATTTCCTTGAACCTTGGGACACCCAAATCTCCAAAGATTGTTAAACTAGGTGCCCAATGTTCTGACAAAGAAAAGGCGAAATTCACAAAACTACTCCGTGAATTTCAAGGTGTTTTTGTATGGTCATACGAGGATCTGCATGGTTTTGATCATGCTCTCATACAACATACCATTCCTATAAAGGAAGCCGTAAAACCAGTTAGAAAAAAACAAATACCTATTAACCTTGCACTCGAAGCTACTATTAGGAAAGAGTTGGAAAACTCCTTAAAGGCTGGTATAATCTTTCCAGCTAAGTATTCCGAGTGGGTTTCAAATCTGGTACATGTTCAGAAGACCACTGGTTAGATCCGATTATGCGTCGATTTTCGTGCATCAAATAGAGCGAGGGTCTAATATCATTTTCATCTCCCTAATATAGAAATGATTTTACAACAAGTTGCAGGGTCACAAATGATGTCCATACTTGACGACTTTTCTAGCTATAATCAAATCAAAGTAAAAAGGACTGATAAATATAAAACCACATTTACTACACGTTGGGGCACATTTGCTTATGAATGTATGCCTTTTGGTTTGTCTAATGCAGGTGTCACCTTTCAAAGAGATATGCAGATAGATTTTGATGATCTGATCGGTAAAATTATCCAATTTTATCTCGAAGATTTGACTGTGTATTCAAAGAACTGAATAGATCATTTTGATCATCTTAGAAACGTTCTCATGCGTTGCATAAAATTTGGCATTTCTTTAAATCCTTCCAAGTCTATTTTCAGTGTCATTAAAGGCAACTCCTCGGTCTTGTTGTTTTTGATTCAGGAATAAACATCGAACCTAAAAGGATTGTTGCTATTATAAATCTCCTTGCTCCCACTTCCAAGAAAGAAGTCCAAGCTTTTATGGGCATTATCAATTTTGTTTGTAGGTTTGTTCCATATTTTGTTGTCATGGTTAAACCAATTCATAATATTCTGAAGCAAGATCGTTCTTTTTCTTGGATATATGACGTCGAAAAGGCTTTCCTTAGGATTAAAAAAGCAATCAGCTCCGCACCAGTTTTGGTGAAACCGGATTTTGAGAAAGAATTTATGATATAAACCAATGCCACCAAGGAAGCAATTTATGTTATCCTCTTACAAAATGATGATCAAAACAATGAAAAACATGTAGCATACATGAGCCAGAGTTTATCAGACGATGAAATCAAGTACTCTTATATTGAAAAACATGCTTTTTCTCTTGTTAAGGCTATAGAAAAATTTCGCCACTTTATTTTAGGCAAGCATACGAAGGTAGGAGTCGCTCTACCTATTGTCAAGTTTCTTCTCTCACAAACTTATTTTTCAGGAAAACTTGCACATTAGCTTGCAAAAATTCAAGAGCATGATTTAACCATCATGACTTCAAAAACGATCAAGGGACGAGACTTATCCCTTCACTTAGCTTAGCACCCTGAACCAAGTGAAGAACTTGATGATCAGGATAATCCGCTTTCCACTCTGTTTTATATTGAAATCTAAGATCTTTCTATAGTTGAACACCCTTGGTATAGAGATCTGGTGTATTACTTGCAGCTTCAAAAATGTCCAGATGACTTGGATCCTCACCAGAGAAGAAGACTCTACCTCAAATCTTCCAAGTATATCATTTTGGGAGACTTCTTGTTTAGTAGGTATGTTAATGGTTGATTACTTCGATGTGTGAATGATGAAGAAGCACAAACATTGTTACAGGAAGTTCATGGATCGTCAGTTTCTGTCATTCACATTGGTGGCCATTTTTCTACTAAATCTATTGGCTTTAAAATTATAAGAAATGGTTACTATTGGCCTTCCATATTTCGAGATTCCTAAAAATTTGCAAGATCTTGTGATAAATGCCAAAAATTTGCTTGGAAAGAACGTCTTTATGCCATGCCTTTACAACCTGTCCTCCTGGATTTCTCTTTCTCTAAAGGGGGCCTAGACTTTATTGGTCCTTTCAATCCTTTGTCTTACGTAGGACATATCTTTATTTTGACATCTACTGACTACTTTACTAAGTGGAGTGAGGTTGTCCCTCTTAAGCATGCACAGGATGAGCAGGCAATTTCTTTCCTAGAAACTAATATCTTTTCCAGATTTGGCATTCCACTAGAGATCATTATGAATAATGGCCCAACCTTCATTTCTGCAAAGTTAACTCAATTTCTGGTTAAATTAGGGGTCAAACATTTCACTTCATCATCCTATTACCCCCAAGGAAATGGACAAGTTGATTCCACTAAAAAAAACCTAGTTAGGATCATCAAAAGGACCATAGAGGATAAACCACGTCAGTGGCACATACTTCTCACTTACGCCCTTTGGGCAGATCACACTACCACCAAGGCAAGCACATGTTGTACTCCCTTTCAGCTCGCATATGGCCAAGAGGTTATTCTTCCTACTGAGCTGGAGCTTTCTTCCTTACGATTGATGTTACAAATTGAAGAATTAAATTCTTCCAATGTCCCCCAAAGGATAAATCCATTGTTAGCCCTAGAAGAACAAAGGAATTTTGCCTTAGAGAAAATAAAGAGAAGGAAACAATCTGTGAAAAAGTATTTTAACAGATGAGTGAAAGCTGCGGAATTTAAGATTGACGAAAAAGTCCTACTATGGGACTCGGCTCATGTTGAGAGAGGAAGACACTCAAAGTTCTAGAAACTATGGTTGGGTCCCTTTAAAATTGCTTTCGTCCTAGGTGCAAATTCATACCTTCTAAAGGATTTGGAACAACGATTGTTCTCTTACAACACTAATGGTTCCCACTTGAAAACATTATTTGGAACCCATCTGATAATTAACGCTTATTGGAATTGACTTATGTATATAGTTTTTTTGTTTTTTTTTAACTGTTTGCCTTTTATTTTGGTTTGTTGGGTTTTTAATTTCTGTTGTTTTGTTTTTGTTATTTGTCAGAAATAAAGTCTCGATCAATTTTGCATAACAATGTCATTCTGTAAGTATTGATGATCAATAAGAAATAAGATATACACAGTTATCACGACGTCCTCCTTTTAGACATTGTTGAAATTACTTTTGGCTTTCAACTCTGTTGTAGGATAGTTGATTTTGTCTTCTTCCCTATTTTTGTTATCCCTTTCTTCCTTCCATTCTGAGATTCAAAAGAGCATATCATAAAAAATTATCCTTTAAACTTTAAGAAGTACTAAATGTCACATATTGATCGAATATTATGCATACAAGATCAAACCCCCTCATACGTACCACTTTTCATAAGTTATTCCCAAAGTCCCATCTCATTATTTCCCTTAAATAATATTTTCCCCATATTGCATAACTATTCTCTTCAATAAATAAAAAAATTGGTGTGCGAAACCAAACATTTTGAGTTATTAATCTGTTGGAAACAGATTTCCCTGTGGAGTCATCAGTTTGTTGATGCCCAAAAGTGCAACGTAGGGTACCTGCATGCAAATTGGTTGCAATGCCTTATTATTTATGTATAATTAATAATATGCTAGATAGGTGGGACCCTATGTGTGATGAAAGATGACTCAATCTCTTATCTGCTTACGTCTTGGTTGTGAAATAAGCTCTACAGTTTATTGTCTCAAAGACGCTCTTTAAAATAGAATGGACAAACAACAAGCTAATGGATGATTTAATTAAAAGAGAAATGGTATTGTTTCTATGATCATCACAGTTCTATTATGCTGCACATAATTTAAATGAGAATTTAAACTCCAGAGTCAAGTGACAACATTTTGTGACAGGCTGATCGAGATCTTTAGCTTCGGTTTTCTTCTGGATTGTCATAGTCTTTTTGTATGGTTCTCATTGAAGGATTCTAAATTTGGTTTTGGTCCCTACCCTCATAGGGGTTTGTAGAGAGAACTCAGTTTTGTATCTCAGAATGAAATAAATGAAAGATTGGATTATTGTTTTAGTCTCACACATGTGCTTTAATGATCTAGTTCATTATTTTGTCTTGATCTCCATATATACAATTGTATAAATTTTGCACACATTCATGTAACTTTGTTTAAAGTTTATTTATTTTTGCATTGTTATATACAATACATAAAAACCAACCTTGGTCCTCTGTAATTAATACCTATGGATTAAGCAATTGTTTTTTAGGCTATAAACCCCATGTAACATTCCCAACTATCTTGTCTTGGCTCGGCAAGATCTGAAAATGCTTGAGTAAGGTTTTCCATACCTTTCCTCAACATTCTCATGATGGTCCTGGACACATTTCTTGCATTTCCGAAATTTTAGGGAAACTGCCATTTTGGGCATGTTTATTTTTGGTAGTGTCTATTTTTAGTAAGAAATTAAACATGACAGTTTCCAGAAATGATGTGGAAGTTGGTCGGACGTTTGGATGAGTTGGCGTCCACATTAGATAGATGAGTCACGAGGAGAAGAGGGAAGCCTACCTTTTTTCTCTCCATCCTTAATTCTCTCACCCACCAAAATCCCTATGATCTCTCGCTAATTTCCCAATTCATATTTTCTCTCCCTAATTTCCCAATCCATTTTTTCTCTCCCCAATTTCCCTCTCCCTAATTTCTCTCTGATTTCCCCCTTTCTCTCCATTCCTCCCACCAATCAAGGGGCCTAAATTTCCTCAACCACTTCCTCAAATCTTTCCTTATATTCTCTCCCTAATTTCCCAATTCATATGTTCTCTCCCTCCATTCTCTCCCTAATTTCCCAATCCCTATTTTCTCCCCCTAATTTCTCTCTCTCTAACTTCTCTCCCATTTCCCCCTCTTGACTCACTTGTCTATATAATCAAGTGCATTTCATTTTACAAGGTTTGGACATTCTACTTCAACAACTCTGCTATTCAAAATTCTCTCATTCTCCTCTCTTCTTCTAGCTTTCTATTTGTATGCAGGGATCAATACTACACCAATTTATGTACTTGTTTTCTTGACATAATCAACCTCTAAGCACTTGAAAAAATAAAGTTTTGATGTGCTTGTATCGGGCCTTCTTTTCTTGTTGGTGTACATGGTTGTGAAATGTTTATTTTCAGAAGTTTCTAACATATCATTTGGGCAATTTTCTGTTGTTTGGTATCATTTTCTGCATATTTTCTTTGTTGATTTATGAGCTAATGAACCAAGGATTCCACTAAAAACCCTTAAAATTTTAATTATATGAATTTGGTTGTCTATAAAACAACCATGATCCTCTTTCTTTTGCTACTATTATATTGCATTTGATGTTGTCATTTTGTCTTGTTTTGCATATTTACAGGTAGCAAACAACAAGCATAGAGGCTAGGGACACCCCCATGTGGTTGGCATGCACCAACCCAAAAGGAGAGGAATTTGCCAGTGACTTTTAGGGGTAAATTTTCTACAATTAACCTCTTTTTTGTGCAATCTTCTAAGTTATATAAAATCCGATTTTGAGTGCTAACAACCTATTTTTTAGTCATTTTCAGATTTGATCCAAGGTGCAGAAAATTTCGTTAACAACTCCTACAACAACAAAAAGGAATCTTGGAGTTGATACACAATAATGTGTTTGGACCTATTCCTATTTCATCACCAGGTAAATCTGTGTACTATGTTTCATAGATAATTTCTTGAGGAATACATGGGTCTATTTTCTCTGAAATAAAAATAAGGTTTTTGGTAAATTTAAAGAGTTTAAGGCTCTTGTAGAGAACCGGGAAAAGATGAAAGCAAAGGTGTTTAGGATGTATAATGGTGTATATTTCTACATAATCAAGTTCGAGGAATTGTGTAAAAAGTGTTGAATAACAAGGCAAACGTCTACTCCATGCACACCTCAACATAATGGAGTTGTAGAAAGAATGAATAGGACATTGATGGAAAAGGAAAGACATATGCTTAGTGGTGCAGGGTTATCACTTGAATTCTAGGCAAAGGCAGTGGGTACTGCATGTTACTTGGTAAATCGATTATGTACATCAACATTAGTAGATAAAACTCCAAATGAGGCACGGTGTAATGTCCCCACTTCGGGACATCATTATATTACAGAGTGTTATGATGACCAAAGTAGCCAGATGGAGGTTATAGCGAGTACAGAGACTATTGAGGGGTATTTTGGGGTCCAACTTGCATCGCTCATCCTATTTCATCATTATGATCCATTCCACACAAATTGGCTTTGGTTATGTTGCATTCCAACGATTTCCATGATTTTGAGTTATTTTGGGTTATAGGTTAATTAAATTCACTAAAGAGGTCATATTGGGCATAATACTTGGGGGAACCTCTTAGTGTAATAGCTCATTGGAATTGAGAGGAACAACACTACAGGATAGGATGATGAAAAGTGACTTTTAGTGGCCAGGGAAGCCACAAGGAGAGATAAGGTACTTTTCAGAGGTAAAATGGCTAATTAATTAATTAATTAAAGTGAATTAATTAATTAATTAATATTTAATAAAGTAGAAGTCACTTTGAAGAGACAAGGTGAGCAAGAAGGATAAAAGAGAGGCAAGGGGCTCTAATCTACCATTCATGTTGTTTATCATTTTGATATCTGGCTTCTAGCTAGTGAGCCCATGCACTTGGGGGTTTTTAGGGTTTTGACTTAACAAACCCTAGAGATCAACTCAGTGGTGAAAGATCCCATCCAACCTGATCCAAGCTTGGTCACGGAGGTGAAATATTCCTCCCTCACCATTCTACATTAGGTCTACTCAGCTGTAGAGGGATTCTACATCAGCCACAGGTTTAGGGAGAGATAGGGCGCAACTTCAGGAGGGTTTCCAGTAGGAGGGGGCACCATCTTGAGGAGAGAGGTTTGATCTAGCCAGGAGAGAGAGATTCAGAACAAACAAACTTCTGGGTATTTCTTGTGAGGCCTAGGGTGCCCTTTCTAGCCTTTCTCATAGGAGGATCCACTATCAGATTATTTGTTGGAGCTCAACACAGGTTCAGAGAGAGGAGGGCACATCATAGCTTGAGGATCCTATCATTTGGAGGATCAGTTCTTCATTATTCAATCTGAGATCTTGCCAGGGGATTTCCTTTGGCCCGATCTACAGTTTGGCACCCTTCTCGGGGGATTTGGCAGTCTATTACTTAGAGGCTGAGTTATTGGGTCTTCATTCATCTAGGAGGGCACAAGCCAACTCAGGGTTTGCTCAGTTGAGTGATCATATCTCCACAGACCAGCCTGAGACTTCATCAATGGTATGACCTTGGTCCGATCTACACTTCTCATGATTTTCAGATATTTGGAGGCTTCTAGGGGGAGGGCCAAATTGTTGGGTGTATTCAGTCTTCCAGTAGGGCGCAACTTATCCAGTTGGGGGTTTGGCACTTCAGAGGACCAAGATCTCATCATGTTATTCATCTATTGCATCCATATGGCCTTTAGAGGCTTGTAGATTCTATCCTTGATCTTGTTTGAGGATCATCTTCACTTTGTTATTAGCTCTTAGCTATATTGTACCAGATCTGCAGATCCATTGTATCAGGGTCTTCTTCTATTATGAATAATATCAGATCTAAGGTATGTTTGGGTTGTCTCTTATATTGTTGATCTTGCATATTGTTGAGGTATGTTCCATTGCTACATCTATTTGATTATTCTTTCAAACACACATAACAACCATCGGTATAAACCTTAGTGCAATCTAAAAGACCAAATCAACAAAGTGTTTGATGAAATGCCACAAATAGAAAATAGTTAAAAAAATCATGAAAAAAGAAATGTTCTTGGCACCTTGGCTTGGGAACATTACACGCGGACTGGTAAAAAACCCTCTCTTAAACATATTAGAGTTTTGGATTTTATGCTTATGTGCATGTTCTAAAGGAAAATATGAGTAAGCTAGATAATAAAGATGAAAAATGTATATTTATTGGTTAGAATGATGGTATAAAAGGTTATAAACTTTGGAACCCAGTAACAAAGAAGACTCTTTATAGTCAGGGTGTAGTATAGAGGTTAAAGTTGTTCCCAAATAAGAAGTCTAACCAAGGGAATAAGAACTAGAGACAATGGAGTTTGAGTTGGAGAGTGAAGAATGTGACTCAACATAATAAGATGAACCAAAAGAGGAAGAGCCTTAGAATCTAGCCTTCATGAGATTGGTTTGGGATAGAAGGCAACCAGAAAGGTACACCCCACCTTATTTTCATTCTAGTTTTATTCCATCTATTATTGATGTTGATCCTATAACTAACAGGGAGGCAATGGTTTCAGAGGATGGTAAACTCTAGAAGAGGGCCATGGTTGAAGAAATGGATGCCTTGGATAAAAATGACCTGGGATCTAGATGATTTATCAACTGGAAGAAAACTTATTTGTAGAAAATGGGTGTTTAAGAAGAAGTTGGATGCATAAGGTAAGGGGGAGAAGTAGAAATATTTCCTGGTAGCCAAGGGATACTCCCATGTGGAGGGAATTAATTTTGGTGAGACTTTTTCTCCTATGGAAAAACTAACTTTAATCGGATTTATTTTGTCTATCATTGCTACTTTTGATCTAGAAGTAGAGCATATTGATGTGAAGACAACATTCCTACATGGGGATCTTGAAGAAGAAATCTACATGAAACAACTAGAAGATTTTGCAATGAAGGGAAAGAAGGAGTTGGTTTGCAAGCTGAATAAGTCCTTGTATGGATTAAAACAATCACCAAGAATGTAGTATCAAAAGTTTGAAACTTACATATTGGGACTTGATTTCTCTATAAATAAAGTTGATTCCTGTGTGTATTCCAAGCAAGTTGGTGGTCATTGTGTGGTCTTGTATGTTGATGATATGTTGTTGAATGGAAACAACAAGGAAATCTTCAAGGATGCCAAAGCTCAGTTATCTTTTGAATTTGATATGAAAGATCTTGGTGTGCAAATTTGCAAATTTTACTTTGGGCATAAAAATTAAAAGAGATCGGGCAAATAGGAAACTTTGGTTGAATCAAAGGAAATGTGTTAAGACAATATTGTAGAAGTTTAATATGTAGGAATTCAAACTAGTAAAGGTCCTTATTCTTGTAGGTGCAAAGTTTTTTGCAAATCGGTGTCCTAAGACACAATAAGAGGTAGAATGCATGTCCCATGTTCCCTGTGCTAGTGTTGTTGGAAGTCTAATGTATGCTATGGTTTGTACTAGACCAAATATTGTCCGTGCAGTGGGAGTTTTGAGTAGGTATATGTAAAAACCAGGGAATGAACATTGGGCAACTGTAAAGATGGTCTTCAAATATTTGTAGTGCACTTTAGATTATGTAATATGCTACCAAGGAAGACTTGCACCTCACAGCGAGATATATATACATGGATTTGTTGATGTAGATTGGGTTAGAGATCTTAACCATGCAATATCTACAAATGGTTATGTTTTTAACTTATTTGGTGAAGCAATTATGGGATGAGCAAAAGGCAAGATTTAGTTGCATTGTTAACTATAGAAGTTGAGTACATGGCAACCACTCATGGAAGTAAGGAAGCTATATGGTTGCAAATATTGTGTTTAGGTATTGGCTTTGTTTAGAAAGCAATAAGAATATGTGGTGGCAGCTGAAATGTGATTTTTCTAGCAAAGAATGTTGCTTATCATTCCAATGCAAAGCATATTGATGTATAGTACCAATTTGTTAGAGACATGATTGAACATAACAAATAATTGTTGGAGAAGGTTGATATATTGAAAAATGTTGTAGATTCATTGACAAAGTCTATTAGCAATGAAAATTTCTCTTGGTGTGGAGAATCACTGGGCATTGTTGCCCCTAGGAGTTGATTATATAAATGTTTTCCCTTACCCCCTTCTTTTTGCAAAGAAAACAACAAGTAGGAGAATTTTAGACATGTGTTGCATTATTTGTAGGTTCCCAATGCAAAGGGGGTCGATGAGACCCCCCAACTAGAGGAGTGTAGGGGGGCCAATGCCCTTGAAACAATTTTTTTGGGTATGTTTTTGGTCTATTTTTTCCCCATCCAATTGTAAATTAATATTGATCAAGGAATCAAGGTTGTAATCTAATCTAAGTTAAAGGATTAGGGTTTCAAATGTCATGGAATACTTATATACTGTATTGTGAATAGCGAAGTTAATACAAGGAGAAAGAGAGAGTTGTGGCTCCCAAGTTGGTTGGTTTACTTGGTTAAGGGTTTTAGGGTAAATCTTTGTGTATTATGTGTGTATGCCATTATTATTCTTAAGTTTTCAGATTATGTTAGTATTTCTTTTCTTGCATAGGTTTATCAAACTCTTTAGAATGAAGGCATGGAATGACAAAATGTTTGAGGATAGATCTAATGCATACCTAAATGGTTGATCAACAAGTAAAAGACATGAACAAACACACATGATATTAAATTTGAGTGTACAATAGATTATTTGAAATATGGGCACAAAAAGGATCATGTCCAAATGTTCAACTCATTTTTGGATGAGAAGATGGTGATCTGTGGCCCCAAGAATGGTTGTATCTACTATCCATAGTAGAGAAAGGAGGAAAATATATTTAGGCCTACAATATCATTTTATCAATACCACACTTAGTCTCTTGAAGGAAAACAACATCCAAGTTTTCTACCACTATTTTGTTTTTTATTACTCTTCTTTTCATGCAACATTCAACCATCTTCTATATTGGGATATGGTGTTTTTGGGAATGGGTGTTTGGGGATGAATGACAAATATTTTTCTATACAATGACGTTGGCCAATATTTACTATTTTGTGTCCATGTTCATCCCTCTTGTTGGCATTGTTGTGCCATCTTCAAATTCTATTTTCATTTAGTTCTACATTTGGTGAGGTCAAATATGTAATACCTAGTGATGAGACATCCAATATTAGGCTAGTGAGGTTTCTTTGTTTAATTTCACCTCTATTACTCATTGCTACTGGTAAATATGTTCATTAGAGGCATTTTCTATATTGAAGTATCCATATAAGTGGAAATCAACTCTTAGTTCAAATGGTCTAGGAATTCTAAATATGCAGGGTCATCCATACCTTCTTTAGTGCTTGAAAGTGAGAGACATTGATTATGGAAATTGCAATATGGCCTTAGGGAGGTTATTGAAGACGAGTCTTCTTCTACTAGAATTTAGGGATTTCTATTTTCTTTTTCTTGATCCTACAAGTTGCATGTCATTGGGGTACCAATGGTGAAGGGTTTATAGGATGAGCATTGATTTCCAATAATGATGCAGCGAGCATATGTCCCCTGCCATCAGAGTACGTTCACAGTGGAACATTTTTTCATGTGTGCGTAATAGGAATCGTGACTGTTGTGATGCTTCTTACTCCCTACTACATTATCCTTCTTCTTAGAACTGATCATGATACCACTCCCTAGGTTGTACCTCATTTATCTCATACCCACGTTGTTCCCCTGTAGCATTAGCAAATAGATGCTATAGAAGCACCAACCGATACTGACCAGTCTACAACATATTCACTTGCTACAACTCGCCTTCTGCTATAACTCACTGCTACAATTCGCCTCCTGCTACAACTCACCTCTTGTTGCAACTCGCCTCCTCTTGCGACTTTCCTTCTACAGCAACTCGCCTCCTGCTGCGACTTGCCTTCTACTGCAACTCACCTCCTGCCATGAAATCTCTTGTTGTAACTCACATACTACTGCAACACACATCCTGTTGTGCCTCATACTGCAATACATCTCTTGGTACAACCTCCTGCTCCAATATCCTTCTACTGCAAACTGCTTCATGTTGCAGACTCTTGTTGCAACATGATTATGCTGCAATGCACCACCCATAGTCGAGACAATAGATTTTGTTCATGTCTTTTGTCCTTGGACAGAACGCTCAACACTCGTAGAACCAGAGCGCTCATCCTCTCCATGGAAGACCACAATTCCAACACACCCTTCCACAGATTTGTGCCACCTGCATAACCATATCATATAGAACTATTTTCTATGGGATTTACTGATCCAATAAAGACATTAAATCACACATAATTATGTCAAGAACACAACACATAACATCCTACAATAATTCATTCACACACACACATAGAAAGGATAAATCTATAAAACCCAACTCTTTTATTCATTCGTACATAGTACAATACAAAGACTCGATGGCCAGATCTGAGCTTACAATCTTCGTTGGGTTGCCAGGCCAGAGGCCATGGCAACCTCAACCACTTCTCTCTCTCTCTCTCTCTCTCTCTCTCTCTC
>SNQJ01S0054522.1:7358-20396 GCA_010110895.2 Picea sitchensis | reverse complement strand
GTTTCCCCGTAGAGGTTTTACCACGTGAAAACATCGGTGTGTTGATCTTTGATCTGGTTATGTGAGTGGTTACTGAAGGTGTTCGTCCTCTGTTGGAATACCTGTGTTGTCGGACACTCAACCCACTTGTTGACGATCTCATTCTGCCCATCTGTCTGGGGGTGATAACTCGTGTTGGGCATCAACTTTGTCCCTGCCAATCTGAACAACTACCAAAAGGCACTGAGGAACCTGCTATCCTTGTCGCTCACAATGGTTCTAGGTAGTTCGTGAAGTCTAAATATCTCCCTAAAGAAGAGCTCTGCCACCTATGGGGCTTTGTACTAGGATGGTATGGCAAAGAAGTGAGCGTACTTGGTCAATCTGTCCACCACCACATAAATACAGTGCTTACCCTACACCTTCGGAAGCCCTGTGATGAAATCCATAGAAATACTCTCCCATTTCTGCTCTTGAATAGGTAAAGGTTGTAGTAGACCTGCAGGGTGTGTGAGCTCAGACTTGTTCTACTGACAAGTCAAGCACTCCCTTACATACCGTAAGACATCCCCTTGAGACCCTTCTAAGATAATCTCTCACGTACCTGCCTGCAAGTCTTCAGGTATCCTAGATGCCCGACTAATGGTGCGTCGTGTACTGCTCTCAAGATCTTCTCCTTGAGAGTGGACTCAGGAACAAGATATATCCTACCTTTGTAATAGATGATGTCATCTATTACTGTGTACCTGTCATCTCGTACACTGTCATCTATCAACTCCCCTGCAAAGGCGTTCTTGGAGTACTCTACCAAAGGAAGAGATTTCCAATTGGCTGCAATCTTAGATATGGAAAATGTTGTAGGTCTCCTAGACAGGGCATCTGCAACCACATTGTTCTTCCCTTTGACATACTCGATGTCAAAATCATACACCTGCACCTTGCTGACCCACTTTTGCTACCTCTCGCTCAGGTCCTTCTGTTCAAGGAAATGTTTCAGACTATTGTGGTCTGTCTTGACCACAAAACGCCCTCCAACCAAATACTGTCGGAATTTGGCCAGCGCATGCATGATGCCTAGCATTTCCTTGTCATGGATGGAAAGAAGCCTCTCGGTTTCCCCTAGCTTATGGCTCTCAAAAGCTATAGGTTGTTTGTTTTGCATCAATACTGCTCCTATCCCTTCTCCGGATGCGTCATACTCCAAGACAAAGGGATGAGAAAAATCGGGAAGTATTAATACCGAACAAGTACCCATCACTTCTTTCATCCGGTCAAATGCCTTAATGGCCTCCTCTGACCACCTGAATGCCCCCTTTTTAGTGAGGTCGGCCAATGGTGCACTAAGCTGGGAAACCCCCCTCACAAACCGTCGGTAATAGCTACATAACCCCAAGAAGCTCCATAATTCTGTCAATGATCGAGGTGTGGGCCAATCAAGTATTGTTCGTATCTTCTCCTGGTGAACCTATACCCTGTGTGCCAATAATATGACCCAAGTACAAGATCTTTGTCAATCCAAACTCGCACTTTGCCTCCTTGGCATAAAGTGACTGCTCCTCCATGATGTTGAGTATCTCGTCCACTTGACGCAGATGATCCTCTCATGTCCTATTGTAAATCAACGGGTCATCAAAGAATACTAGCAAGAACTTCCTCAACTGCTTGTTGAAGATATGGTTCATGCATGACTGGATTGTAGTTGGAGCGTTAGTCAAACCAAAGGGCATGACTAGGAACTCATAATGTCCGTAGTGGCACCGGAAAATTGTCTTGTGTACATCCCCCTCGCGTACTTTGAACTGATGGTACCCCGATATGAGATCTATCTTTGAGAAATAGATCGCCCCATGTAGCTCATCAAGTAGCTCATCGATCCTCAGGATCGGGTACCTGTTCATAATGGTCTTCTTGTTCAAAGCCCGGTAATCTATGCACATCCTCAGGGTGCCATCCTTCTTCTTTACCAGTACTACTGAAGAAGCAAAAGGACTAGAGCTAGGCCTGATGTGTCCCATCTGCAAAAGCTCTTGAATAGTCTTCTCGATCTCGTCCTTGAACTTCTTCGGATGTCGATATGGGGTAGTGATGATGGGCTTAGCCCCTTCCTCAAGCTCAATGGTGTGCTCAAATCCCCTGTCTAGTAGTACCCCTAGGGAGTCTGCCCAAACACCCTGTCGTGCTTCCCTAGTAGCTCTTGCATGTCCATATGATAGTGTCGGCGGCCCTTTGTAGTCTTATGTGTGGTGATCAAACACTATGTTGCCTAGGTTGTGTCCCTATGCCTAAAGATGGCCTCCATCCTCTGGGTCAATACGATCCTAGGCGGATCTGTAGTCATACCCTTCAAAACAACTCTTCTTCCTTCCTCATCTCTGAATTCCATCCTCATGATTTTGTAGTTCATGTTGATGTCTCCTAATGAATAAAGCCACTGGATGCCCAAAACTATGTTGGTGTATGTTAGGTCGACCACGTAGAAATCATCGGTCAATGTATAGCTACCCATCATCACGCGTAACCCTTTGATCCTCTTAGTACATTCCAAATTGTACCCTTCTGCTACTACCACACTAAATCCTTCGAACTCTTCCATTGGGATTCCCTTCATGGAAACTAACATTGCATCGATGAAGTTGTGGGGGGGCCTACCATCAATCAATGTTGTAATCCGGTGTCCCTGTACAAATCCTCTAATTCTGAATGTGTAATACCTGGGGACTCCTGATAGTGTGGCTATGACCACCTTCTTGGGCTCCCCACACTGTAACTCATCTTCTCTGACTTCACTGTGTGGCTGCTCCTCCGGATTGTTGTGCACCTCTCTCAGTGCGTAACCTGTCTCATCGTCGTCCTCCTCATCAAAAAGCACCTCTATGTAGTCCATTTACCCATGCATATGTGACCTGGATCCCGAGGATCCTTGCAGGTGAAGAAAAGCTTCTTTCGTATGAGCTCCCTCCGAGTCTCCTCATCTAAACGATCATTTCCTGTCCAGTCTCTCTAAAATGGCTTCTTGTCCTGATTCTTGGGAGGAATGTAAGGTTTGATTGGCCCCTTTGTCTTTGGTACCATGTCCATCATGTCCAGCATTCTCTTGATAGCATCCTATAGTGTGGTTGGTCTGAAGGCCTTGACCCACCCACGCAGGGGCTCAGCTAAACCCTTTGTGAATAGCATCACCAATCTATGCTCTGATATGTCCGTTACCTGCACAGCTACACTCTCGAACTCTGCAATAAAGGCCCTCCGGTGTACCCGACTGCTTTAACTGTGCCAACTCACGAAAGGAGATTTCTGGATCCTTCCTGTCAAATCTGTCCATCAGTCTCTATGTGAACTCCACATAGGATGTGATGCTAGCATGTCCACGCATCACTAGCCCATGGNCCTCCGGTGTACCCGACTGCTTTAACTGTGCCAACTCACGAAAGGAGATTTCTGGATCCTTCCTGTCAAATCTGTCCATCAGTCTCTATGTGAACTCCACATAGGATGTGATGCTAGCATGTCCACGCATCACTAGCCCATGGTACCACCATTCATGAGCCTCACCATCCAAGTGCAGTGTGGCAAATTTGATGGCTTCTACTTCCATCATTGGGTTGAATTGGAGGTAAGTGTCCAACTTCTGAACCCATCATTTGGCTAAGCATCTGGATGAACTGTCATAAGATGGGATGGATAGCTTCCCCACCTTCCACCTTAGGTCAGCGTTTTGTTGCTGCCCTGGTGCTCCTCTATGCCCCTCTCTAGGTTTGTTCCTGTATTTGATGTTGCAGTAGTCATGCAAGGACATGGCTGCCTGAAACCCCTCTCCAAGTGTCATGTATTCCTGGAAATATGTGGAGAAATCCTCACTCTGATTCTGTTGTACTAGCTGCTGCTCCTCAATGAAGCGAGGCAGGAGGGGTCTGGGTGTCCTCCCACTCACTGTCTGTTGCATACTTTGCCTGGATACATGAGAATTGTTTCCTTCCACCGGAGCTCCATTGTTGCTTCCTTCTGCCTGAGGTCTGCTATGTCCATTATCTGGGGCCCCACTGTTACTCTCTTCTGCATGAAATCTCGCCTGTCCATTGCCCCCATCGGTATTAAGGCCCTGGTTGTTACCCAGTGGGTTCAACAACTGTGTGAGGGTGTCAATCAGCTCTCTTTGTCCCTTAGCAAAGGTTTCCCTCATTTCATTTTTTGCTTTAGCCAAATCATTCAGTATGTGCAGCACGCTAAGGTCCTCTTTTTCCTCATTATGGTCTCAACTCTCCCATGTTCCCTGTTTCTCCTCCTGATATTTCAGATGAGGGTTGTCCCCCACGCCCTCGTCTTCTCGTCATCCAATCAGCCACATGCTGGCAAGATCAGAGCTCTGGTACCACTGTAAAATCCCTAGGGTTTCTAGGCTGGAAAAAGGGAATTAGGCCTGCTTGCAAACAAGTTAACTTTGCACAGTAACACACAGTGCTTTCACCATAAACAGGAAGCATTTATAGATAACCAGCATATGAGTAGAATCAGTATTGTAGCATATTAATACGAGCAATAATTATAGCCATACAGTATCCAAAAACCAGCAGTAAAACCCTCTAAAGGTTGTTGTCACCACTTTAGTAAACCAGGAATACAGTATCCAACAAATTGTTGTTGTTATAACAGCAGTTCTTGCAACAGAAAAATACTTAACTAATCCTGGGACTTGACTAGTCTCTACAACAGATACTTGATAAAAACCTGGAGCTGACAGTCTTCTAACGACGGTTCGGTTCCTCCTTGTTGCTCCCTTGTCAGCTGCAATATGTCCACGGTCTGGACCAACGAGGCTAGTAATCCACCCAGCACCTTCCTCGGCTCAACAACGCTCTAACGCAGCCCCTTCTCCAAAGGTCTGTGCTAGCAGACAGGGTTTGGCCTCCCCTCCAAGTCACAGAGTATAGATTTGATCCCCTTTCGGGAGCTGGAACAGCACTAAGACAGCTCGCTGCAGTCCTAAATGCCCTCAGCCTCCACCTAGGCCCCTTCCCCAACCTTCCACAGATCATAAACAACAGCTCGACCTCCTTTGGTCCTCTGGAATGGCCACAGAACCCTCAACGATCCTCTCCAGCAGCTAGACCTCCAATGGATATGTTGATGATTCAAAGACTGAACCAGGGTTGAGCTAGGGTGAGCTTGGCCCACCGAAACCCAACAGAAGCTGAGGGTTTATCAACCCTCTACAGAACTGAGGCAACCGCCTCCCACAACAGAAAGGAACAATTCCAAATATGAATTCTTATGTGTTTTTCCAATTGAGCCTCCCTCTCTAACTTATATAGTTTCCCTTTTTGCTTGATTCCCCTTTTTTGGTGGCTTATCCCTTAAGTTAGGGTCTTTTACCCTTTCCTTTACCCAATGGTGGCTTATCCCTTAAGTTGGGGGTCTTTTACCCCTTTCTTTGCCCCATGGACACCTTTAAAACCAGACGCTGCCCTCCTTGTGCCCATTGAAGCCCCACGGCTCCCCTTTAGTTGGGGACTATGGCCTACAGGAAAACCCCCTAAGCCACTACGTCCCTCCTCCAGTGGGGTTAAATGGGAGGGGACATGACAAGTAGATTCTTCCACAGAATTTTCTAGATCAACTATACCTTTTTTTTCTTCTCCCTCCATTAAAAATGAAATTTCAAAAATTTATAGGTGGAGATTCAAAAATCAGTATTCCTATTTTACTACATGAAATCTCATTTTTTCGAGAGATTTGAAATTTGGAACAGTTTCCTTTTCTTGCATAAGGCATTTCTTATAATTTACGTACTTCTTTAAAGTACCCTGATACATTTTCCTGTGCTCAGTTATCTCTGATATTGTTTTCTCCTGCAGTCTTTAAGTTGCCAAAATCCACTTATTGTATTTACCGTGATTTTTTCAGCATGTTCAAAAATTGATGATCACTAGTTATTAGCAAAAAAGGACAAGTGTTCTAGTCCTTAAGGAGGTACTTATCATCACAATACCAGTGGATGCCTAGTTCCGTCAAGCACGTGGGAGATATCTGTGGCATATCTTCTGATATTAAGGTATTTCTGAAACAAGTTCCGTGGATTTTCTCTATTTCATGTATCTATGTTTAATATTTATAGTTGGCAAATCTCTTGTATTTGTCATATGCGGTGATTTTCCATGTTCAACATCGGTGAAGTGCTTGTTATCTACAGAAAAAGAGAGTTCCAATATTGGTAGTCCCAATCAGTAGAAAAATAGATCAAGGAAGTGAATAGGTGGCGAAGAAGTTATATTTTCTGAATTCTTAGCAATAGCACAAAGATACGCATAAAGCGATTCAAATTAGGGCCGTCATTGCAAACATAGAACATTACGGAAAGCAGTAAAACTCAATTGCAGAAGGTGGACTCTAGAATCAAATTGTTTTCATTTCTTAACAAAGAAATTAACCTTCAATGAATTTCCCTTTCTCCATTCTAATGCTTTGTCAAAAAGTTCTTGCAAAATGGGCACCATCACTCTCCTACAATCATCCTTTGACTACAAGAGTGCTGCTGCTGTAGATTTTGTTTTTGCAGTTTTACTCAATAAGGTTGCTGCTAGCTGCTCTAGACATCATAAGTCTAAACAGTCATATTAACATGGAAAGAAATCCTCAACAAAATATATGTTACTTCGTTGTAAGTTCGCAATGAAGGCATCCCGATGACAATTTGCAGTAGAAAATTGGCTAGCCATCATCGTCAAGCATAGCCCTTTCCGAGACAATTCAAACAGCGTTGTACCCTAAACCCAACAAACGATTCAGAATAATAAAACCATATCATTATCTTCTACTGCAAAGAAATAACACGTTTAAGAGATTAAAAAAATAGTGAATTAGTCTGCAGAAAGGAGAACAAAATGAGAATGGTTAAACCCTGAACCTCAAACATACCGGTTCCCTTCACAAGTGGGGCATACACAGGGTTTAGTGACAACGGGATCGTACAGTGGTGACCACTCTATAGTTGCATTTCCTCGGCATAGTTTGCACTCCATGAATCGTCTGCCCTTGCAAACTGCACAAGGGGGTGCTGTCTTTTTCTACACCAATATGCAATCAGCTCATCATAAGCAGCAAAATTGCAAAGTTTGCATAGGTTTTTTTTTTCATTTCTCAATGGTATTCATCTGTAACATTTTGGGGACTTCATGCTTCTCTAAACATTTACTATTCTACAGGCAACTCTATATACTAGTAAAAAAAATTGTACATATTTAAAACTGAAGGGAGAATTATGATAGGAGTGCTACTAACTCGTTTAGCTTCTGTAACAGCTCTGAGGCCCTGTATAGCAACGGAAGAGACGAAAGAGAGAGCCACGAATCCGCCCACCACCGCACCTCCAGTAACCAACACCAAACGCAATGGAGTTCGGTTCATTTTTCTATGATGAGAAGGTACTGTGTATTAAATTGTTGATTGATGCTTGCAAAAGAGGTTTTACACACAAATTGGAAGCCTGAAAATACCTCTACTTTTCCGAAGCCTTTGCCAGCTTATATATGTAACTTGACCAATGGGTTGCACGGGTGGTGTGTGCTTCCGCTTATACATGACAACTGAATGGGCCATATGGGCGGTTTGTACCTCTGTTTGAGAAGGGGAGTCTTCCTTGTGGATAGAGGTTGTCCAACTGCTTTACGAAATTGTTGTTTTTTGGGGAATTGGGCAACATAAATTTGTATGAAATTACTATTTTTTGTTGTTTAAAATTTATTTCCGAAGGAATGGATTCAACATGCTCAAAAACCTGGATACTCAGATTATACAGAAATAATCACTTAAATCTACGGATCTAACAATTTCTCGCTTGATTTCAGGTAAATGTCCCAAAAAATATCACCGGAGAAAAATAGTTTTGTAGAATGTTTAGACTATATTAGATTATTTTACAAGGCATTTGTGTGATCTTTTTGTTGGTGATGTTATAAATGGTTATGTATCACAATTTCTCAAAAGTTTGGATTATTATCCATTCATATAATTAGAAAATGAGTGATAATGTGGAAAAAAAATTGCAATAATGGGATATGTTTTTTTTTTTTAAGTAAAAAAGGATGGGACCTGTTATATTAGCATAAGCAAAATACAGTAACCATTTGCGATGCCAGTTGTCCCGCCTAAACAGGAAACCAGGACAGTTGGGCATCCCTTGCCATGTGTTACCCAGCTGACAAAATTCACAAAATTAACAGTGTGTCGTCCTGCCCGAAGGAAACCAGGACTATCAGACATGAAGTTTAAACTGTATGTCATGAACTGGTTCTAAGAAAACTAAGAGCTAACTGGCCCGAAGCCTGAATCATAACAGAAAAAGCAAATTCTAATCACGAACATCATTTAACCTTTGAGCCTGCGCGCTTGTCCTCGTCCTCGTGCTGTCGCCACCCTGCTGGAAACGCATAAGTCTACGCACACGTTGAGCATTGCCTCTTTGGAAGAGTTCTGGAGTGAGCCGCGAAGAGCAGGTCGAGTCTCTGGTCAATTCGTGCAAGGCGAAAGACCTGATCATCCAACAGAGTCCTCAACTCAAAAATGAGAGTGAGGTACCCTGAGTCAGCGAAGAGTGGCTGCTCCTGCCTGTGGCTATCGATTGACACGGGGGGAATGGTCTCTGTTGCATCGTGATGCATGTGCGCCTGTTGATTGTGGGCTTGTAGTGGTGCCACCATGGGTGGTTCAGGAGGAATCTCCTCTTCTATATAGCAGGTGGTGTAAGGCTCCTCTAGGTTGGTGGCGTTGGGGCCAGGCAGAATGCTCGCAGGTGGAGGCTTGCTGTCTGAACCAAACTCCGAAGGTGGGTTCCAGTTATCCGGCATTGTGAACAGAGTGTGCTCGGGGAAGCTCTCCAAGCCATCCTCCGGGATAACTTCTTTCACGTACGCCATTGGAGGCGTTCGTGGTGTCGTGCACCTTCAGATGGCTGCCATTGCTATTGCCTTCTCGAATTTCTTTTTCCTCTGGCGTCGTGATTCGGCCGTATACCAGGCAGCTCCCCTCTCGCTCTGGGCATGGTGGGGGTCCGGTAGATTACCAGGGTTCTTTCCAAATGGGTCACTTTGCTCCGGAACTCTGATGGGGCCACAGAGTGCTGCTGCTGTTCCAGTGGAGTGGAGGAAATTCTGTTGCAATGTTGTTGTTCCAGTGGAGCGGAGGCTGCAAAGAGCGACTGGCACTTTGCTCTGTCGACTTGGGTGATAAGGAGGAGGGCTAACATGACCGCCATGGCCATTAAAACCTGTTGGTGAGTGCCCTGATGGCTGGTACCATTCCCTTGCGCGAAGGGGCTCATCGCTCGAATGCGGCTGCTTTGATCCATGGAGAGTTAAAGTCTGAGGGGATAGTGGCCGGTAAATGCATTAATATCGCGTCTCGGCCTGATCCCGCGTGGCTCCATCGTGCAACGTGTCACCCCATCCGGGGCAATAATGGGATATGTTAATGTAGTGATAAGATTTGTAATTATTATAACCATGTAACTTAAAAGGTTAGCACAATCATTTGTTACCAATTTTGTTGGGTATTTAGTTATTTTTATGCCAGCAGGTGTCCAATTCGAATCCCTATAGGTTAGGTGCACTCGTCTTCTTCAACAAGTTTATGAGGATGCCATCGACAAATATCAAGAAGCATCCATTTGATATCCCTGTGAAATTTTCCTTTAAAAAAAACAACCACAAATCGAACAAGACTTATTGTTAAAAATAACTTATGTTTGTTGTGTGGTTGTCAATGGTTTGCCATTAAATTGTCATCTTGTGCAAGTTTAGTATGTGCTTTGTAATGATTTAATAAGCCTTTATGTTGTTTCCATGATAAGCATGAGAAAAGCTTGGAGAATGAGGAGTATCACGAGGAAAGTTTATGTGAATTTTTTGTATTTAAAGGCATCCTATCTTTACATTGAACACGTGAGAATATAAAGATGCATCTTTGAGAGTTGAGGTTTTACCCCATTTGGGGGTTTTTACCACAATAAGCCCACTATCCCATAGTTGTGTTGTTGATTTTTTATGGGTTGTTTTAGGCATTAACTACTTCCTGCAAAGGTATTAGAGCCAACGCAGCCTAATCCCTCTCACAAAGGAGGTTTTTGGATTGTGTTTGCAAGTTATACATTTGCTTATTGAAGTCGCTTTTGAGAAGAACGTCATAGTAGCTTTATCAAGGAATGAGAGAGACCATTGGTGCAAGGAGACCATTTGCTTGTGCAAATTGGTGTTTGTGATGGTGCTTGAGCTTGGACACAGTGAGCAACACAATAAGAAAACAAAAAGTTGGGGTCTTTGCTTGTTGGTGTCATCGTGCATTATAATTCACTAGCAATGAACAATATGATCTTACAATGATCTCAAAGTTGCACAAAGTGCATGTGAGTTGGGGTTGAGATGGCAATTGTAAGTTGCAAAGAACAGTGTAGCATGGTGCATGGTGTTTGTTTCTATGGTGCATGTTTGCAAGTTGCAAGGAGAGGATGAAGTGGAGATCATGGTCGAGGTAAAGAAAGAAAACTTGTGGAGAAGTGTGTTGGGAGTAATTCCCATGATGAGTGTTGTTATTTATCTTTTTATATAGATCTTTTTTCTTAACAAGTGTGATACGTTGGTTGTGTGATTGTCATATTTGAGAGCATTAATGGTGTCATTAAATATACAATGGACAAACAAACTTCATGATTGTTAGGAAGAAATATCTATGTATTGGTTGAAGATGGAGATTGTTGGGGACCACTTATGAGGATGCAATTATATAATGGTAGAAAAAAGAATTTGCAATGATGCATATGGCAAACTCGTTGGATGCTTCTTGTTGCAAATAGTACTCTACATGGAACTAGTCTTGAGAGGAAGTGCAAGCATGAAAATTTGTGAAGACGTGGTTTTTTTGTACTTGTGTAAATCCACATTTTGAGTAACTAAGAAGTGTTGTTACATGATGTAAAGGGTTTGTGGTTGTAAGACCTAGTTTAGCATGCAAAGCACTTGAATTGTTGGTCTTGTAGGGTGTCTTGTAAGTCTAATGAGCCATGATGGTATCCTTGTTGTTGAAGACAAGAAATATGCATGTTAGTGATGATGTTTATATATTGAAACATGTAACTTGGATAATCTTGTTCTTTTTGTACTCTAAGTGAGTCAATAAGTTTACCATGGTTGTTGTAGTGTATATTGATTCTAGAGGAGTAGTTCTTGACAAGTATGAGACGAAGATGTCATGAGAGCCAACCTGAACCATATGAGATGACAAATTCACAAGTACTCACTACAAGGAGTGTTGGAAATAGCTCCTACTTGTTTTGTGGTTGTCACATGACTTCTTGTATTATGCAAGATTAGTATGTAATTTATAATGATTTGTAAGTTTTTGTGAAGCTTTTGTAGATAAAGATTTACTTTGTATCATTACAAGGAGCACGTGGAAATCTAAAGATGCATCTTAGAGAGTGACCCATTCACCCTATCTTGGAGTTTTTATCATTATAACCTTGATGTCAAGTATTTGTAAGTTTTTGTGGTGCTAGTTTTCTAATTGATTTAATTATTGGTTGTTTAGTCATTAAGTTATTTTATATAAAAAAAAAAGCATTCACCTACAAAATATAAAATTGAAACCATCAATAATATTAATATTAACATTGACGTGAAAATTTTGAAAAACATAAAAATCATATTAATGTCAATAATAATATTATTATAAAATAAAATCTCAACATAAAAATAAAAATAAAAATAAAAATATGTTACTTAGAAGAAAATTTGAAAAAAAATATGAATATTATTTAATAAGTATATTGTAAAAATGCTTCTTTTTATATAGAGAGAGGAATCGGTAACTTGTTAAAGTGACCTATAACCAACATATATAATTATTATAACTAAGACTCATAAATTATACATTTATATTTAAATAAATAATGTAAATACTATAAGGAGAATGATGCCTAAAACTAGATTGAACAAGGGGCTTAGTCCCTGCTAAGTAGATTTGGAAATGGAGATGATAGTTGACACCCTATAATTATTGATGATGATGATTACTGTGAAACGTGAACAATATGTTAACTAGGGGCTAGTTTCATAGTCTTAAAAGAAATCAATTTGTAAAGATTTTAAATGAAAAAAATTAACACTGGTAACTATATCGTCATAAAATTCGATCTAGACTCACAAGGAATGGAGGAAGACGTGATGCTCCATAACACTTAGTTTATAGATTTGTCATATGGGATTAACCTAAATTTCCTTCCAATTAAGTTAAACTAGCCAAATACAAATTGCATTTTAAAAATATTCAATTTTTCTTTTTGAAAATAAACCTTTCAAATTTAATAATATATATTTTTATATAATATTTATTATATTACATAATAAATATAATCTAAATAATATATTAGATAATAAATATAATATAAATATAATAATAAATAATAAATAATATATTAGATAATAAACATAATATAAATATAATAATGCATAATAATAAATACATGTTAAATTCATTGATTATGTAATTAATTCTACATATTGAAAGACGTGAAGGGAGCAATAACAGTTCAATTCTATCAACCAATTAAAAATGAGAAACGCAAATATTTTTATTATATCCAAAAATATATATTTGTTTTCCTATGTTAAACATACATTGCATACACAAATATATGGTAAAAAGCAAATTAATATCACATCGATGTCACATCAAAAGAAAATTCATTGCTATAGTCCCATGGCAGGGACTAATAAGTCTTTGAGACAACAAAATATTGTTGGTTTACTCCATCTAACAACAAGGGCAGCGTGGCTGCGTGTACTGCCTCCTAAATGGAAAATGATGACAATGACGGCGGCAAGGCTCTGGAGGTTCGAATTTATATTTATTTTACGAGATAAATTGAACGGAATAAATTGGGGCCGATCCTGGGAGGAGTCGTATGAGGCGGAAGCTTTACGTACGGTTCTGAAGCCGAGCCTTTCCAGCCAGCGATGGATACGGACCGATATGTTGTCCTGTGCGTTCCAGCCAGCGATGGATACGGACCGA
>SNQJ01S0054521.1:44819-58445 GCA_010110895.2 Picea sitchensis | reverse complement strand
CATTATTTGGATCAGATCAGATCAGGAACACTCATTATATCGGGTTTCTAACGACAGTACATGTATGCAGGACTGGGGTAAAGAGTCCAGACTAGGATTTCGAGAATCCAAAATATCAAACCAGTGTAAAAACAGGTAGAAACAATTTTCAATTGCATTGAAATACGAGCGTTCTATCAGTTTATGTCCGACATAGATTAGATAATGTATAATTCTGAACGAGTTTTTGTTATGCTTTGCATTGAATATGTTTGTGTGATGAATAATAGTTGCTGGGCAGATATAAAATATACATTGAAGGCAGAGCGTGGTCTGTGAGCCTCAAGTACATTCTGGCTTGTGATTCGCCATCTCTTATGGTGAAACCAAAATTCCACGACTTCTTCAGCCGAGGGCTTGTTCCGCAACGGCATTACTGGCCTGTTAGAACCGATAAAATCTGCGAATCCATACAGTTTGCTGTTGACTGGGGAAACAATCACACAAAGGAGGTGGGTTTTTCATGCCTGCTAGTTCTGCATACCTTACAGTCGATTCAATTCTTTTGAATAGCAAATTCACGGTATTCGGTTTTGCGCAGGCAATGGAGATTGGAAAGGCAGGGAGAGATTTTATTTTGAATGAGTTGAAAATGTCAGATGTGTATGATTACATGTTCTATACTTTGAAGGAGTATGCTAAACTCTTGAAATACAAGCCGTCTATCACCAGAAATGCGAAGGAGTACGGTTCTGAGACAATTACTTGTATGGCTAATGAATCGGAAAAAGAGTATATGAAGGATTCGATGGTCAAAACAGCGAGTCGATCGCTGCCGTGTAAGCTGAATGAGGCCGAAGAATCTGATCGTCCCAGAGCACTCAAGGAATTCCTTGACAGGAAGGCCGCCTCAATAGAACGTGTTAAACATCTCGAAAAGGGTAATTAAATCAGGATAAACTCATCTCAATCTCCATCGCCAGAGAGACCTAAATGTGATGGTGTGGGAAGAGTGGTACCTGTAACCAGCTGAAGATGTATCTATGTAGGTTTTTAAATTATTATGGGTAATTAATTTTTTATTATTATGATTAATTATTTTATTTATTATTATAATTAATCAGGTTTTAGATTTTTTTATTTTATATATTTTGTTTTAGTGTTTCATCCATTCTTATTAAAAAATTATTTTGTTCAATCATAACTATAGTTTTATTGGAACTGCTAACGACAACTAAACAATAATAATATTCACTTCATAGTTGTGGATATGAAAAACTTTTAATACATTTAAGTTTTTCTTCAAACCCAAACTAAACATGAAAGTAGAATAAATCAATACCTTATCCACGACAAGCATTTGTTCCACTCTGTTTATTTTATTTTCATATTAGAAGAGTAGTGCTATTTTGTTTTTTCCAATAAAAAAAGAATAATGCTTCAAAGATGTTTAAAGTTTATATATGTAAACTTTAATTTTAAAAAGATGTTAAAATTGTATATATGTATTTTTAATTTTGTTTCTCATTTTCTAATGAAATATCTAGGAATATTAAAGTTTCATTATTGTGTTAAATATATTCATATTATTGCCGCTTCCAAATTCACTCATAACATTTTTTTAATAAGAGTGAAGTAAAAGTTTATTTATTTTTTTAAATAAAATTTAGTATTTGTTCATTATATTTTTTTAAATTTTAACAATGGATATTTTAAAATAAAATAGAATATTTAAATATTATTACATTTAAAGTTAATCAGAAATTGTAAGGTTATAAAGAGTGAGAAAGTAAAGAAAAAATAAGATATTATAAATATGGGATTAATCCTAATCTAAATAATCTAGAAAATAAAAAATATATCTATATAGGAAGAGACTGAATGCTCTTCTCAATGCCTCAATCAAGATAGAAAATGAAGACATCATCACAAAGCGTCCGATTGAATCTGAATCAGATTGAGGATGCAGATGCAACCTAGAAAGTGTCAAAACTAGTTATGTATGGTGTTTGACAAACATTGTTAACGCCAATCCACTTTCAGGCATTAATTAAGAGCACCAGATTCCAAGCTGAACCCATAAAGACAAGACTTGTGGTGGGGATTATGTTTCCGAGATGCACAATGGCCCCGCATACCACCAAACTACATTCCAGAGTTTGAAGGATACCATGTGGAGATCAGAAAATGGCAACAATTCGTCCACAGACCAACGTGACTCTCCCAAAGATATTGGTTTGGCCAATGATGACTAGACCAAACCCATCCGCGGGTCGACATGGGAAGGAACAATAGAGTTCCAAATAGAGGTCGGTTATTGGTGTTGATTCAACTTAGTCTCACTCCAAATAGAGAAATAGCTATTGGCAACAGTTTCAACCACCATACCATCTGCATGTGAAGATTGAACTTACTCTGTCTCACAAAAGCGACATGCTAGAATAAATAAGGGAATGGCATCAAAGGTGACAAATTTACATAAGAGATAGAATTTTTAGAACATGTATGTGTTGGAAACATGTCAACGAATTTTTCCATGGGGTCACATGCAGATGCACATTCTTTTATATATACGAGTATAGATGTTATATATACGAGCATACACATAGAGGTAAAGGACAATGTGAATGTGAGGACAATGTGAGTGCAATGTACAATGCAAGCTAGAGAGCATCGAGTGTGTGAGGAGAGGATGATTGTATACCTATGAAGGCTATTGTAGTTCTCCCTTGAATAATAGAAGACCAATAATCATTGCCCATGGTTTTTACCCGATTTGGGTTTCCACATAAATCATTGTGTCAAGTGTGTGTTTGTTGTTCTTGGTTTCATGCGTGTTTAATCTTTCTTAGTTTATGCTCTGGTTTTATGCTATGTTTTGCTCTGTTGCCCAACAAGTGGTATCAGAGCTAAGACGAGTTGAATAGGTTCCATGGGTGAGCCAAGGAAAGAAGGCGTGATTGAGTGAGTAGAAGGTCATCAACCCTCCCCAAACAGTGTTAGAGACGTGTCGACGCTCTCACACTTAAAAAGCTCTCACACTTAAAAAAATCCCGATTTTTGGAAAATCAAGATGCACCCAGTTTGTGTACCACAAAACACCAACAAATCGGTACTCGACGCTCCCCCGTACATAGTAAGGGAGTGTTGATTTCAAAACTAGCGCTCCCCTTACACCCATAAAGGAGCGCTGATCATAAAAACCAAAGTTTGCATGGTATAAGGAAAAATTCGGATGCATGGCATAAACTAAAATTTTGAAGGTTTTTCTGTATGGTTCAAAAAGGATATGGTCGTGAGCCTTAAGACATGGCTATGAGTTTTATAATATAAAAAGGTGGAGGTGTGTTTTAATGTGAGATATAATATAATAAAGGGTGAGGTGAATACCTTTGCTTTAGAAGTGGATTTTTTAAAGGTTTTTTAAATATATTATATATATTTTTTGGATTAAACATTTTATTTCAACGTGTTGCTTTATTTTAAGAGTTTGGTTTATTAGAAGCTCTGATTTTTTTTTGGGCGGTGTGTGATAATGACGAAAGTACAGAGTTTTAAGTTTGAGGTGGAGAAATTCAACGATAAGAATAGCTTTGTGCTATGGAAACTCAAGACGCGGGATCTGCGTGTGCAACAAGGATTGAAAAATGCATTGGCTGGAAAGACAAAGAAACCAACAAGCATGACAGACGAGAACTGGGAGGATCGCGATGCAAGAGCCCTCAATACTATTCGTTTGTGTCTAGTAGATGAGGTATTGTTTAACATCGTTGAAGAGATGACAACAACAAGTTTGTGGATCAAACTGGAAAGTCTATATATGAAAAAGAACTTGTCAAACAAAATCTTCTTAAAGAGGCAGTGGTATAGCTTGCGGATGAAAGAAGGTATGAAAATTGTTGATCACTTGTATTTTTTCAATACTCTTATTTGTCAATTAATTGTTATGGAAGTAAAGTTCGAAGATAAAGACAAGGCGGTTACGCTACTGTGTTTGTTGCCTGAGTCTTGGGATCATCTAGTCACAACTATGTGGTTTAGCACAAAAAATACCATTGATTATGACACTATTGTAGGAGCTTTGTTGTCTGAGGAGATGAGGAAAAGATCTAGTAAGGAAACCTCAACAACAAAAGAAATGGTGGTCAAAGGTCGATCTACAGAAGGAGGGAAATATCAGAAAGGTATAGCCAAGGTTAAGTCAAAAGAGAGTAAGAGTAAGGAAAAATGTTGGTTTTGTGGCAAATCTGGGCATGTCAAGAAGGATTGTTGGAAAAGACAACAAGCATCAAAAGATGACTCCATAAAGGAAGCAAATTCAGCTACAAGTATGGTTGACAAAGTTTTCTCTGTCCGTTGTGTCTCACCACCTGTATTCACATAGAAGGTGAAGGGTGGTGATTGTTGAGTCACCATGAAATATATATATATATACTTTGGAGTTGTAGAAATAATTGATTGCATGTAAATGGGCATATGTCTGTAAGGCTTGGATAGGAAAGCATACCCTTGGTTTATCAGGTCACTTATGAAAAGTCTAGACATAGATTTAGGTAGATTGAATATGTAGGGGGGCATGTATGTTGGGTTAACCTTGACTTGGTGAAAGAGTTAATGCTCGTTAAATATGTTTTTAGGTCAAAGTAGGTCGTTTTTCAAGTCCATGTGTTTTGGGTATCCCGTGGTATTGTGTCCATGGATTACATGTAATAAAACCTATAAAAGAATTGGTGAACTCCATTGTAAATGGGCTTGGAGGTAAGCGGTGAAGGCTTACTTGGCCGGTTTGGCCGGATTTGGTCAAAGTTGTTCGAATGCAAAGTTCGAGGTGGAGAAATGAGTCCATTTTAGAAAGGTAGGTCTGTAGAAAGGATGATGTGTTGGCACGAAAATCAATTGTTTGAGAAGATATGATGAAGGTAAGTTCATATCCATGGAACTTGAAAAGTATTGCAAGGAAGTTGGGATCGAATAGGCATGTTCAGTAATGCCAAGTTGCAGTAATAGTTGTGGACAACAGTAGTTGTGCAATCTAGTAATTGGGTCACCATCGTTTGCAAAAGATGGGAAGATTCAGGAAGAGGTACGAACAGGTCATCTAGTAATTACTCAAATGTGAAATTATTCGGATGTGATGCTTATGTTTTTTTTATCATCTTTCTAAGTAGGACCCAGATCAAACACGTAGATCTTTGATATGGTGATGACATTAAGGGGTGTAGACTGTGGAATCCTATTATCCATAGAATCATCATGGACATAGATGTAGTGTTTGATGAATCTCCTTTTATAAAAGGATGTAAATGGAACAACTAGAATGGTTAGTTCAAAATCACAACAGGAGATTTGTTTGCAAACTCTAAAATCATTGTATAGCCTGAAGCATGCTAGGCAAATAGTACAAGATGTTTGATTCCTTCATGGTGAGCCAAAATTTACAAGAAGTGAGTATAACCATTGTGTTTATGGTATATTCATTATCTTGGTGTTAGATGTTATGCTTGTTGCAAGCACAAGCATGGTTGAGGTCAACAGGTTGGCTCAGTTGGTTAGGACGTTTTTTATGAAGGATCTGGGAGCAACAAGAAAAAACTTGGACATCGACATACACAGAGACAGGAAATATGGTAAGCTTGGTTATCACAACAAAAGTATGTGGTTAAGATACTCAGGAAATTCAGTATGAGTAATGTGAAACTAGTAAAATCCCTTTGGCTTTCCATTGTAATTTCTCTTAAGGTTTATGTTCTAATTGATGAAGAAGAAAAGGGTTATATGTCTCGAGTATTATATGATAGTAGGAAGTTTGATGATTTCGATGGAGAAATGGGTGTTTCAAACACAAAAGCACAAGTATCACCTATAGTGGTTGCAATGATTTGGTCTATGGTTATGATTCATGAGATTTGGACAAGCACATCGGTCTATTAGACAAGTTATTGATGGATATAGAATGGTCCATGTTGGAGTGAATCGTGCAAACATGTTCACGTAACGATATTGTTAGAGAAGTTGTGGAGTTGTGATGGTGTTTGGCTTCTCTTGCAGAGAAGGTGATGGATGAATTAATTAAGGGCATGATATATCGATTAAATTGTTTTCAAGGTGGAGATTGTTGGAAACATGCCAACGAATTTTCCCTTGCGGTCACATGCAGATGCACATGCACATGTGCATGCAATCTATTTATGAACTGTTCGTTTAACTATGTTATCTATTCATGATCAATCTTGTAACTGATTGATAGATGTTATATATACGAGCATACCTATAGAGGTAGAGGACAATGTGAATGTGAGTGCAATGTACAATGTGAGCTAGAAAGCAGCGAGTGTTTAAGGAGGGGATGATTGTATGCCTATGAAGGCTATTGTAGTTCTCCCTTAAATAACAAAAGAACGATAATCATTTCCTATGGTTTTGACCCAATTTGGGTTTCCACATAAATTACTGTGTCATGTGTTTGTTTGATGTTCTTGGTTTCATGAGTTTTTAATCTTGCTTAATTTATGCTCTGGTTTTATGCTATGTTTTGCTTCCACTTCCCAAAATATGGGTGAAAAATACAATTTAAAGAGGATAATGCAAGTAACCAGATGATGATAAATGGTAGAGGGAAAAGGACGAAACAATAGGCCTTCTTCTGGGAAAGTTTGGACTCAGCCTACAAAGGCGACCTTTCATATCTAGCCACCCTGATGGAACCCTCGCCATCCTCTGCAGTTTTCAAATCCACCAATGACACTGTAGGGCTGATTCCTACAAATGGACTATAAAGAGGAATGGGTCACTAGAAAAAGTAAACGTTGTCTGCCAATCGCTACACAAATCGCGGCAAAACGACCAGTTGAACGCTGGCCACTCTGAAGAAAATCACATGCTGATCATTATTGTTCTCTGGAAATTTTGTATCCGATTAAAGATTTGTTCCCAGACGACAGAATCCACTGGAGCATTTTCCTTAGAAAATCGCAAGTTGTAAAGAGAACCACTGTATATTACAAACCCTAACAACAACGAAGAAAAAAAGAAAACCCACTCGGCTTCATGCAGCAAAAAACAACAGACGAAGAGAATATCGCAAGAGGAAACTCCATGGAATATTTGGCAGGCGGAGGTTGAGAAACACTTCGAACGCACAAAGAATTGTGACATGCGACCGCCTGAGCGAAAAGGAATGGGGTGATTCCAAAGAAACGATCAAATCGAACAAAACATAGCTGAAATCTTCCTGATAGCTGATAGATCATGAACCACAAGCTCCAAAATGCATAGATCTCCCAATAAGAGAAAAAAAAAATGGTTGTGTAACCCAATGTGGGCATAAAAGAACGTGTAATCAAGATCTAAGGCCACAAATATAGGTCAGATTGCACTAGCAAGATGTTATTGAAATATCCATGGGTTTGGAAGCGACGAAGTATAGAAGAGAAGCTGGTAATTGAGTGGTGACACTGGCAAGAGAAAAATGTCTCACAACAAATGGTCTTGAGGTGGTTGTAAAAAAATATCTCAGATATGAGTGCGTGTGTAGATACCTTCACGCAGATGCCCATCCTCATATAATTGTGCTTATGGAATAACTACTTCATGTCCAATCATATACTCCATTTTATTTGTTTAATCAAGAGAGCTCTCACACCCTTTTGGTTTGTGCATAATAATCCTTACTCTCAAATTTCTCAATATGGTATCAGATCCAGACTAGGCTTAACTCCCTCATTGAAAGAGAAATGAAAACCTGAGTAGATTAATTCCTGTAGGCGAGAGAATAGTGTGATTTTTGGTTTATGGGATCGATAGTGTTTCCAGGTTCCTTCCAATGCATCTACACGTTTCGTCTACTCGACATTGTGTTTGATCGATGTATTCTATATGCAATTCTAAGAGACAGAAAGAAAGCAAGTTAAGGGTGCAAGGAACAACTGGTGGAAAATCAATTAATGGTTTTGTTTGTGTTTGTTTCTGTGGGAATTAATCTTCATGAAATCATGATATAAATACACAAGCGTTGTTTTAAGATAGGAAAACTATATTGATTTTTGGTTGAGAAAATATCTCAATCTCACACCAATCTAAGAAACATTTAGTTATATGTGAAAGATTTAGTTCCAACAACTTCTTAAAGATTAAAACAACTAAGTGAGCTTAACCAACACACCAACATATTTAACAAGAAGAAAATATAAAAATGATGGTTACTAATCATAAACATTTACAGAATAAACTACCCTTTCTTGGGATAAATCTAAATCGATTTCTTCTAGGAATGGTGGATTTGTCCTTACCAATTTAACCACAACATTTTCTGTGACAAGGAAACAAGATAAAATCTCTCTATTGTCCAGAGGAAAGACTCCTGGAAAACAATTAACTAAATGAATATGGGAAAATGTTACAAAATTGTCTAGTTCAATCTATTATAGGCCTCGAGCCCCTCACCCAGTCATATGCTTCCAAGGTAAAGAAAAGTTAATGGTTCATGGACTGGTGAAACAGTCCCATACTTACTTTAGTTTGTGAAATCAAAGACACGTCCCTCTCCCTCAAATTTCAGTGACCAAATGGATGAGGAAGGAATTAAATTTTCACCAAATCTCAAGTTGGCCAAAAGTTACCACTCGCCATAGTATGTAAGTTTTTTATCATTTAGGAAAACCCCCTTTTATTATTTTCTCCTATACACTATCTACACTTACCCAAAGTAGCAACACTTCGAGGACTTTAGTAGGTTTGTATTTTTTTGAAAATGATTAAAGGGTGGATGCCTTTTATAATGTTAAAGGAAACCCTTATTTTGATAGCTAATTAGCATGTCGTAGCATCACTTTAATGGATTAAAAGAGAAAATAATAATTTATGAGAATTTTTAGCTCATATTTTAATAACATATCTACTTAGGTACGATCAAGGTAAGGATTGATGAAGAACACATGCATATTCTCAATCTAACAATTTTTTTTATATAGAAATTTGGGTATGTATTCAATAGAAGTTTCCCCATGTGATGGAGGAACTTGAAGCAATAGAGACCCTTTCTTCATAAGGGGGCAGGATTATTCCAAGTGGACACCCACCTATTTCAATGGCTTAAATTACAGTATCTATCTTGGCAGTTTTTCTATAGTATTTTGGGTCCCAAACTTCCAAGGCCATTTTGAGTCTGATGAGGTAATGAGAGAGAACCCCAAGTGGAGATCATATGCAATCGTTGCACCCTTGAGAAGTTGACGTTTCAACTACCCCCATCTGGGCCCACAAACCTTTTGGAATTTCATCTTTTGTGTTGGGGTTTTGGATATTTAGGGTTTTCTCATTTATGCCCTTTGTTAAAAAAAGGCCTTTGAATCCTCACTGCAATCAATTTATTGTAAATGCTCCATGTCTTTCCTAAAACAATCTAGATCAATGTATATTTGATTCTATTAAATCAATGCATTGTTCTAAATCACAATATTTAATGTTATTGTTCTGAGTACATAGTTTTTTATTTACTTAATTTTATATTATTATTTTAGGAGGGACAAGTGTCAAATCTAGGTTGAGCAGGTTTTTCGCATTTTATGTATCTTAATATTATTAGTTTTTGAAAAATAAATTCACTATGTTATTTCTAAATTCATTTCATTTATGATTTGTTGTATCTCATTCTTGAAATCAATATAGATGATTAATTTCCTTAGTATCATTTCTTCAATGAATTAATGCATTGAATCATTTTTTATATTATTATCACTAAAATCAATGCATCCAATTGTTTTATGTTATATCATTATGAGTGTAATCAATGGACCCTATTGTTTTATGTTCTATGGTTGTTAAAATAAATACAACTATTTTATTATGCTAAGCCATTTTTTATTTTATCATCACCTTGATTATGCTAAATCATTTTTTTGTATCATCACTTAAATCAATGCAAGTAATTGCTCTAAATCATTTCTCATTGTGTTAATCTTCTTAGTATTATATAGTATTATCACTCAAATCAATGCTCCTATTGTTATAAATAGTAAATATACTAAACTAAATAGCAATACTAAATACTAAATTAATAGAAGTAATCTTAATAGTAAATAATGAATTATTATTATTATTATTATTATTATTATTATTATAATTATTAATTGAGTAGATTATCAATAACTTACCCCAGGCTTTAATCTCCATAATAATTTAGTCCCAACTGTTGAAATCACTAAGACAATTGAGAGGGGGGGGGTGAATTAGTTGTTATTGTGCTTAAACAATTTTAAGTCTACTAAAACATTCTTAATTTTTATTCAAGTGATCGTCAATATTATACAACATATGGACAACATAAATAATGAGCACCAGTCACACATAATATGTACACAGAGACGGATTTTTACAAGGAAACTGATAAAGGGAGAAAACCTCTTCATCTTCAAAATGATAGGCAGCCTTTTAAGTTCTGTACATCATCTATAATTGAGCACCAACTCAATGTGAGGCTACTACCTCTATTTTACAAGCTCTAACTTGTTTGAGATCACCAACTCTTTGGTTTCTCTAGAACCCACTAGAAGGAAGAACCAACTCCCTTAGTGTTCCAACACCGACTAGATGGAAGCACCTACTTCCACTTATACAAGCACCAACTTGTTTGAGAGCACCAACTCTCTAGTTTCTCTTGCACCCACTAGAAGGAAGCACCAACTCCCTGACTGTTCCAACACCAACTGGATGGAAGCACCAACTTCCAGTTACACAAGCTCCAACCTGTATAACAGAGAACAATTGTTCTCCCTTACACCACCCTGCCACCCTGGTTTCTTTGGCTGCAACCAGATGGAAGCTACAACTCTCTGTGTTCAAGCACCCACTTGAACCTCTGAGGACAACAATCCTCCTTAGCACCTCCCAACCACCCTGAAATATAAAACTTTGCTTTCTGTGAATTTATTACAGTGATTCAATAGTTTTCATTTGCTTACTAGGCTTATTACTATTCAGCTATGTCGCTCTGCTCTGCCTGCATCAATGTCTCCCTTCTTGCATCCTCTTCATCTTTTTGATCTTATCCTCTATCTCAGCATGCACACCTTGGATTTATCTTCTTCTCGCAGATATGCATCTTTGATATGTTCACTTTATGCTCTCTTCCACTATTCTGTTTTATTCAGCTACTGTTCCTCATCTCTGTGTTTTCTTTCCACTGCGCATACTATAATTTTACCTTTCTATGGTTCAATTCATTTTTCACTCGGCACAGCCACTCGCGCAAAGTCATAGTGTATATTTTTTATCCACTTCCTCTTGGGTTACACCTCGAATCTTCTTGGGAAAAAAATGCCTCAGCAACTGAATCACCAACCATCCAAGAACCATGCTTCGGTTCTGCTAACTGAATTGTAATTGAACAGTTAATCATAAAGATAAAAAATAGCCCTTCGATCAGATGCTCAAATAACCAACATTGTTGGATTAAATCCACAGGGTCTTGCATTTATTTAGCCATTTCGCATTTCGTCATTTCGACATTCTTGTGGTGAAGAGTCTTGACTCTTCATGTTACAATTGTCGAAAAGGAGCTTAGCTTGGTGTTAGCTCCTCCCTCTCACATGACCACTGGCAGTGACCACAGCCTACACCAAAAGGTGTTTTTGGCATTTCCGCATTTCAGCATTCCTGTGGTAAAGTGTTTCGACACTCCAACTCCCGGTATCCGAAACTCTTAAATGGATTCAGATCAACGGTCCGGTATTTCGTCGTTTCAACATTTTTGTGATGAAGTGTTTCGACACTTCCAACTCTCGGTATCTGAAACTCCAAAATGGAGTCAGATCAACGGTTTAGTATTTTGGCATTTCACATTTCGACGTTTCGGCATTTATGTGATGAAGTGTTTTGACACTTCCAACTCCTGGTTTCCGAAACTCCGAAAATGAGTCAGATCAACAGTTCGGTATTTCGGCGTTTCGCATTTCGGCATTTCGGCATTTCTGTGATGAAGTGTTTCGACACTTCCAACTCTCGGTATCCGAAACTCCGAAATAAAGTTTAGCTTCTAATACCCGAAATGGAGTTTAACTTCTAATATTGCCATGCAATCATCATTGTGCTTCTAGTCATGATCTTTTCCATCAATGAAAAACACGCATACTTTGCCTCTGTCTGAAAAAATGTCAACAATCTCCCCTTGATTGATGGCAACCCCTTGAAGAAAATCCAATTATACCACTGTAGCATCTTTGAAATTACCACACTTTCTCCCCCTTTGACATCAATGTCAAAGAAGAGACACACTCCCCATGAGCTGTTGTAGTACATACTCCCTCTATCAACTATGAGCAGCTTAGAAATACAACAGATATTCAATAAGTACTCCCCCTGATCAGGTGGACAGATTAGACAAAAGGAGTTATAACCCCCAACTTTTGACGAAGATATCCAAAAGGGGTCGCTGCTAATGGCTTAGTAAAGATATCAGCTATTTGTTCTGAGGAAGGAATATAACTCACCTGAACAATACCGTTTGTAACTTGTTCTCTGAGAAAATGGTATTTTATTGGTATGTGCTTAGATTTTAAATGAAGTACAAGATTCTTAGAGAGACTGATGGCACTGGTGTTATCACAGTGAAGTGGAATGGGATCAGTGTAAGTTACCTTCAAATCTACAAGAGTTTGTATCATCCATAGAATCTGAGTGTAGCAAATAGCAGCAGCAATGTACTCTGCTTCTGTAGTTGATAAGGAAATAGATCCTTGCTTTTTACTAAGCCATGCTACTAATGAGTCACCCAGGAAGAATGCTCCTCCACTAGTGATTTTTCTCTCATCAACATAGTTTGCCCAATCTGCATTTGAATAAGCAGTTAACTAAAAATTCTGATTTATGGGATACCAAAAACCATAAGTCATTGTTCCTTTCAAGTATTTGAATATCCTTGTGACAGCTACCAAGTGACTTTGTTTAGGAGTTGACTGATAACAACCTACCATTCCAACAAGCTTGCAATATATCAGGACGAGATGTTGTGATGTACGAAAGATTGCCTATCATTGATCGGTATGTCCTTTGATCAACATCGGGTGACATATCATTTTTACTGAGCTTGCAACCAACCACCATAGGTGTACTAACAGGAGAGGAATCCTCCATCTAAAATTTCTTCAACATCTCTTTCAAATATTTTTCTTTAGATATAAAAATTCCTGCAGAACTTTGTTTTACTTGTAAGCCAAGAAAATATGACAGTTCTCCTATCAAGGATATCTCAAAATCTATTTGCATAAAGTTAGCAAACCACTGGACATGTGATTCATTAGTACAACCAAAAATAATATCATCTACATAAACCAAAACAACTAGTAAATTATCACCTTCAGACTTAATGTAGAGATTGTTGTAAACAACACCTTTCTTGAACTATTTGTCTTGTAAAAATTTGTCCAGTGTATAATACCAAGCTCGTGGTGCTTGTTTCAGTCCATATAAGGCCTTCTTCAACTTGTAAACATAATTAGGATTATCTGTCAATGAGAATCCTTCAAGTTGCTCCATATATACTTCTTCCTCTAGATCTCCATTAAGAAAACATGACTTAACATCCATCTAATACACTTTAAAGTTCTTATGGCATGAATATGCAAGGAACATTTTGATGGCCTCCAATCTTGC
>SNQJ01S0054521.1:25820-44809 GCA_010110895.2 Picea sitchensis | reverse complement strand
ACCAAAGTACTATGGCCTTTATAAGGTGTTGCAAAATATTGGTACTATGGCATACAAATTGGAGTTTCCTGCATCTTCATGAGTATACCCAGTTTTCCATGTTTCATACTTAAAGAAGGTTATAGGTGACAATATCTCAGTTCAAACTATATTTCTAGAACTTTACGAGGACGGAAAAATCATATTGGATCCTGAAGCCATCACTGACACAAGAATTCGCTATCTGAGGAATAGATCCATTTCAAAGTATCTCGTTAAATGGAGGAAACCACCGGCTGAAGATTCCACTTGGGAAGATGAGTCTTTTATACAGAATCATCCAAAGTTACTCAATATTTGCGTACAACACTTGTCTCAAGGGGAGGGGCATGTTAATCCCTAAATAGTAGCTCATTACCCCTTAATTGGGGCATATTACATTAGTAATGTTATTTTATTTATGTCTGCTTGAGTCCATTAGTTGTAATTGTACCTCCTAGTCTCCTATATATACCAAAGAGACATTCTCATTTTGAATCATATTGTATTTGGACATTTATGTGGGGTATAAGGAGGTTGCCCCCTCGAAGAGGCTTATTACCTAAAATTCTCTTTTTTTCAAGGCGTTGAGTACTTATTCTGAGGTTTTTCTATGATATATTGATATTTGGTTCTTAACATCTCGGTTATAAGCATGTTGTACATAGGGTATATGTTCATCCCATAACTTAGGATGCTTGTTGCAGTAGCCTAGAAGCAAAAGTACCACTTTTATGTTTACCAACTATGTCTCTCCATCAATCAGTGGATGAAAAGCAATGATCCTCTTCAATTTGGTGTCCATCATTCTCCACAATCTAGTCGAGAAATCCCCAAGGAATCGAGTATCTCAATCCGAGACAATGGATGTGGGTAACCCAAAGTGAACCCAAACATGTTGAAAGAAGAGATTAGCAGTCTGCTCAGCAGTGATCTACTTTTTACATGGCATCAAGATACACATCTTGTTGAACCTATGTACTACAACATACAAATAGTCATGACCCCATTTGGTCATTGGTAAACCCCCTACAAAATCCATGGAAATGCTTTCCCATGGATGGGATGGAACATGAAGTGGTGAGTCTAGCCCCAATTTTCTATTAGTGGGCTTACAAGTTGAACACATCACACACCCCTTTACATATTAAGTTACAATTTATTTCATTTGAGGCCAGTAACAAAACCTCTACAAATGAGCCATAGTTTTTCCTACCCCAAAATGCCCAGACACAAGAGAAGTATGAGCTTCTCGTATTAAATGGACTCATTCACTTGCAGGAATACATATATTCCCAAGATGATAGAGTAATTTTCCCTGCAGACAATAGTTCTCTACCTCTGCGCCATGGGTTAGCTTCTCATATACTTCTTTAAAATATTCATCGATGGAATATTTCTCTACATAGCTACCATGAGATAAAGAAGTATTATTCAAAATAATAAAAGCAACAATAGGAGGTCTAGAAAGCATATTGGCTACCTTGTTACTTGTACCCTTCTTGTACTTGACTACCAAATGAAATTTTTGTAGAAAGCCCATCCATCTGTAGTGTCAAGATTGTTTCAGTTTGGTCTATGCTTGAAGATACTGTGAGGGCTCATGATCTGTATGTATGATGGTTTCCTTCCCTAAAAAGTAGTGCTTCCATTTATTTACTCTTTGCACTAATGCATACAACTCTTTATCATATGTAGGATAGTTAACAATAGCTTGGTCAAAAGTCTCAGAGTGGTAATAGATAGGCTTACGATATTGCATCAATATTTCACCCATGGTGCATCTGTTGGCATCTGTCTCGATCTCGAACATTTGTTGAAGATTCGACAGTGCTAATATTGGTGTAGTACTGATCTTCTCCTTCCAAGTGTCGAAAGATTTTTGTTGCTTTCCTTCCCACTGAAAAGTGTTCTTCACACTAGCTAAGGCATGCAAAGGAGCTTCTATAAAGGAGAAGTTGGGAATGAATCTCCTCCAATACTGGATTGAACCTAAGAAGCTTCGGACTTTGGTTACACTCTTTGGCTCAGGTGATTTTACAATGACCTCAATTTCGAAAGGATCAATCTTCAATTGTCCTCCTCCCATGATATGACCTAAGTATACAAGTGCAGTCTTGCCAAATTCACATTTAGACATTTTCACATACATCTTTTCCCTTTTCAAAGTATCCAGTACTTCTTTTACATGCCTTACATGTTCATCCCAAGTCCCCCTGAAAACAAGAATGTCGTCTAAATATACAATCACAAAATCATCCAGGAAAGGACTGAATACATCATTCATCACACGCATGAAAGTTGTCGAAGCATTAGAAATCCCAAACAACATAACTAACCACTCAAGAAATCCATGTTTGGTTTTAAAGGAACTCTTTCATGCATCCTATTTTGCAACCTTGATTTGATGATATCCACTGCGCAAATCCAACTTAGTGAAATAAACAACATTATTCAACTGATCAAGTAAATAATCTATACGAGGAAGAGGGTATCGATTTTTCATCATGATTTTGTTTAAAGCTCAGTAATCGACACACATTCGCCATGTGCCATATTTCTTTGTCACCATCACGATCGAAGAACCACATGGAGATGAACTAGGCATGATGACCCCTTGATCCAATAAGCCCTATATCTACTTCTTGATCTATGTCATCTCCAAAACTGACATCTTGTACATGCCCACATTAGGAAGAGAAGAATCATGGTGAAGATGTATCTTATGTTGGATTTCCCTCTTAGGAGGTAATCCATATGGTTCCTGAAAAATATCATTATACTTAGAAACAATATCGATCAATTCCTTTTTATGAGACACATCACATCCTTGGAAAGTGTTGGATGTCCCGAAATATTTCTCTTTGATGACCATGAGTACATATCTATTATTAGTGGTTATGAGTCTTTTCATTTTCCCTGCACTAACAAGTGTTGTATTTACCCTCATGTTGTGAGCTCTAACATTAAATTCCACTCCCCCTTTAGTAAGGTGGTATTTATTCTCATGACAAAAGAAGACTACTTTTCTATCATAAAGATACAGACTTCCCAACATTATGCCACGTATATCAAGTAGTACAACATCCAAATCCACTTCATCAATTAACTTTGAAGAAATAGCAAATCTAGCCCTACATTGTTTGGTGACATTAAGTTTTTCTTTATCACATACCCAACCCAGAGGATAAGGCTTTGGATGTGGTTTCGTTACGAGACCCATCTTCTCGACAAGTGCTTCAGATATTAAGTTTACTTGGGAACCCAGATCAAATAATGTATCTATCTTAGTATGTTTAGATACAACTCGTATATGAAATAACTCATTAATCTTTCGTTAATCATTATGAGATTCATCATTGGAACTTGAACTAGCATGAAGAGAATGTTTACCTTTTACTCCAACCATTGTGATCTTTCCTTCATCTCCTGAATCGAAACCAAGATCTTTTTGCACTGTAGCAACGATCTTTGTCTTCCCCTTTCCACCGAATTGTTTCGGTTTCTTTTCTGGATGCAGTTTCCAACAATGTTCTTCATTGTGACCATTAGTTTTGCAATGAGGGCAAGATGTTTTTCCTCATTCTCTCGTTATTGTAGCAACCTTCTTGTCCTTCCTTTTGAACGTATTGAAAGTCTTTTGTGGGAAATCGGAAGGTTTCTTTGTGGGATCTTCTTGAACATGTTTCCCCTTGTTCTCAAGGTGAGTGGCTTGCACACAAACTTCATGAAGACTAGTGGGGTTAAACAAGAGCAAAGTATGAAGAATATAACTATGAAGTGCACCAATATACTTCATTAAAGTTTCATAAGAATACAAAGGAATTTTCAATGCTAGAGCTTTCTACCTAAACTATTTTGTGAAACTTTGTACAGTCTGACCTTTACCTTTCCTTAAAGTTTTCCATTCCATCATCACTTTATGTAAATACCCTAATGGATATAACTTTTTCCTTATCTATGTTTTAAATTCTGACCATGAGGAAGGAAGATTACCACACTTACTTTTGTCCTATATCTTTCTCTCCCACCATACGAGAGCGGTGCCTTCCAACCGAAGAGAATCCAGTGGTACTTTAACTTCCTCTTCGTCAATATGTTGAACACGACAATATACTTCAACCTGTCAAATCCAATTATCTAGTTTTCCAGGATTAACATCTCCATTAAGCATAGGTAAAGAAAAATTTACATCAATCTTTAATAATGGTTTTTTAAAAGAGGCTTTATGGCTAGAATGTTGAGAGTGATGAGAATGCTTAGAGGAAGAAGAAATAGAACTTGAAGGCGAAGATGTAGGCTCAGGAGGATCTCCTCCAACCCCTTGTTTTACCGAAGAATCATCATATGAATGTGCTTCCTTTTTCGTTCCTTTCTTCTTCATCCTCTTCTCATAATCTCCATACATTCATTCAACCATTTCTGACATGCGATAAAAGACCATGCAAAATTTTTTCTCATGTTCATCACGCTTGTCCTCTTCTCCCATATTCTTCCTTCAGTATGCACGACCAACTTCGGGATTGAAAGTCTTAAGATTTCCTTCACCCTTCTTTTGCTTGGCCCTATTAAGCATTCATACTCAACAATTCAAGTCAAAGACGACTGCTCTGATACCAACAAGATCCAAGATATTTTCGTCGGGTGACTTATTAAAGAATCATATTAAATGAGCATAAACAAAAGTACACCATAAAGAAGGAAAAATGCAAAAGGAAAGAGACATAAGAATGCAATATTAACACAAAGAACTTGATAACTGAGTTCGTTCCTGGTGGACTACGTCTCCAGGTCCTGCTCTCAAATGGGTAGGTGTTTTTATTAACTCCACAAAATAATTGGGCAAAATACATAAGTATACCCCATTTTGGAGTTAAGCCACAAAATCTTTGCTCAGATCCGAAAACTGACATCACCACTGTGTTTATGGCTTCGTTTTACCTAAAAATGATTGTCTTCATGCCTCGATCTGAGTCTAATACTTTCAGGCCCAAGAAACACCCATGCCTCGATTTTCATGCCACTGCCTCTACAATAAATGACTGGACTATCTCCAAATTCGTGCCCAATCTTAACAATCATGCCTCTGTATCGTACGGTCATGCCCTGGTCTGATCTCCTCCTCCAAACACTGGCTGAGACCCCCTTTATATAATATATTGTGGGTGGTTATGCAATAAAGAAGTAGTTGGCGGAGTGGTTAGCGAAGGCTAAGTTACGGCATTGGTTGACGGAGGTCCTAGGATCGAATCCCATGAAATCCATTTTTTGGTATATAGTTGCAACCATATGTGGCGTGACCTGCTAAATCTGGCGGGTGATTTGCTAGAATGGCGGGCAGTTAAAGTTTGGCGGAATATGCTATTTCTTGTGGAGAGTTGGAATGTGTCACCAAATATGGTGGAACCGCCCCATATTTGGAGGCACTTTAATATATATATATATATATATAGTTAAACTTTCGGTCACGGGGCGTCATTGGGCATTTTCCCAATGCCACATGAAAGTGCATGACTCGGCCACATGGCAACCAATCATTGGCCCACGTCACCTCCTTTGCAGAGTCATCCTTCCACATCACCCTTATGCCACGTCATCGTGCCACGTGTGTATAGATGCCACGTCATCATGACACCTATCGTATGGATGCCACATTTCATGTACGGACTATATGGATGCCACGTGGCACTTTTTCATTGGTCCACATGTCAGCCTAAAAAGTCCAAATTTGAGTGACACATGCTAGCCTCTCGTGCTGCCATGTCATCATGCTGACCTCATGCTGATGTTAGGAGGACACGTGTCACCCTCTGGGTTTCCACATATGTTTTACGGATGATGACATCATCCATACTGATGCTGACGTCAACAGTGTGGATGTTGACTCATCCCTGCTGACTGGGCTAGGTTGACCAAAACTTTGACCTCTTATATATTTTGATCCATAACTTCATTTGATGAGTCGTTTGAGCCGTTAGAAATATTGTGACGCGTTCTTCCCGATAATGCCATTTTAACTGAGTTTTCAGAAATTTGACTTTTTTCCCTTTCTCTATTTGCTGAATCCATTCTGAGCGTCCTGAGTTTCCTCTACGAGTTCTGAGTTGTTCTTAGATTTTTTTGGATCCTTTTTGGATCAGACCTATTCAAATGACTCAAAAAAGAGTTTCCATTTTGGCAGTTTGTTTATAATTTTTTGGGTCCGAAACTTTTGGGGCCATTTTGAGGCCCTAAACAATTTTTTGGGCTCGGAAGCACCTACCATTAAATCAACAAAAGATGCTAGGATGAACAAGATATTTACTCATTGTCTATACCTTTCCAATAATGTATCGAATGCACCCAACGAAGATTGTATGAAAAAGTTACACCCTCGGGAAGTTGACGTATCAACTACTCCCATCGGGTCCCACAAACCTTTTGGCATTTCATCTCTCAGTGTTAGGGTTTTGGATGTTTATGGTTTTCTCATTTATGTTTTATGTTAAAAAATCCTTTGGAGTGTCATTGGACTCATCTTCTTGCGAATGAGCATAATCGTCACATCTATTCTCATAGATAAGTTTCCACCATTCAAGCAAGTTTGTTTTAGTCTGCATTTTTATAGTTTCAACATTAATAGAAGCCAACTACACCACCAATAGGTATGCTAAGAGGCTTTGCTTTGAATTAACTTGATGAATTGTAAATTGATTCAGGTGGATATTGATGGCCACCCACCTATTCCACTAACTCAAAAAAGAGTTTCCACTTTGGCAGTTGTTTTATAGTTTTTTGGGTCCCAAACTTCTCGGGTCATTTTGAGGCCTTAAAAGATTGTTTTGGGCTCGAAAGCGCCTTCAATTCAAATGACAACAGATTCTAGGATGAACAGGATATGTACTCATCGGCTATACCTTGCCAACAGTGTATCAAACGCCCCAAATGAAGATTGTATGCAAAAGTTACGCCCTTGGGAAGTTGACGTATCAACTACTCCCATCGGGTCCCACAAACCTTTTGTTGTTTCATCTCTCTGGGTTAGGGTTTTGGATGTTTATGGTTTTCTCATTTATTTTTAATGTTTTCTCATTTATTTTTCTTCTTGCGAATGAGTGTAACCGTCACATCTCTTCTCAAAGATAAGTTGCTACCATTCGAGCAAGTTTTTTTCAGTCTGCATTTTTACAGTTTCAACATTAATAGAAGTCAAGTTTTATTATATCTCTACTTATTTATTTGTTATACATCTATATTTCATTTCATTCCATTTATAATTCTAGATCATAAATCTAAAACATCAATTTCTAAGTGTTTGTGAATATATACTCTCTCTCTTTAGCAAAATTCAAATTCAAGTGAACAAATGTTTGAACAAAATTTACACCAAAAACTACATAATTACATGTGATTACAATCCCTCTTATCTAACAATACATTTAAAAAAATTGATCTCATTTTAATAAAATAATAATCTAATTTATCATAATATATGTTTAAAAATTAACATTATTTTTAGTTAAAGAATGAAAGTGTCACTTTTACTTTTATACACTTTGATTTCTCTAAAATTTTAACAATTTTTTATTTAAATAATTAAAAACAAACTCATTGGTTGGGGTCTAGCTATGACAATAGGAAACAAGAAGAAGTTTAATAACTCTAATTTTAATTGTGCAATGTAGTCGAAATTACAAATAATACTATGTTATTTATAATAAGTTTAATAAATCTAATTTTAATTGTACAATGTTGCAGATAATGCTATGTCATTTATAATTGTGCAATGTTTATGGTGTCATTGATGTTTTAATTGTACAATGTGTCTTAAATTACAAATAATACTATGTCATTTATAATAAATTTAATAAATCTAATTTTAATTGTGCAATGTGTCTGAAATTGCAGATAATGCTATGTCATTTATAATTCTGCAATGAGTCTGAAATTGCAGATAATGCTATGTCATTTATAATTGTGCAATGTTTATGGTGTCAAACTTTAACTAAGGAAATGTCATTTTTTCTAATTGAGCAATATATTGCATATAGCAAATTGTAATTGTATAAAACAGATGATAATATGCTATTTTTAATTTCTAGAGATTACAAATAACATTATGATTTTAACTTTTAATAGTTATGGTTTGAATAAATATTAACAAAATGTTTGTTTTTTTTATCAATTTAATAAAACTACAAAATAGATCTGGACTTTTCCACTTTACAGAAATTATCTTAATTTAGGGTAAGGTATATATACCTTCGTAAACTTTACCAATCAAATCACTGAGCGATGTGCTAACTTGACCCTGACCTTAAAAATAGATTATTATGATTATTATTATATATATTAATATAAATCTCATTCTTAATTTTCCTTTATTTATCAATACAGGTTGATATAAATGTTTTTTTTTTTTTTTCATTATTTGTAAAGTAAATTCACCATACTCAATGTTCGGAAAACGTAGGGCAGTAACATTGACAACACTTCACGCGCTAATTGGTCTCTCAAACAACGTAAGGCAGTAACATTGATCAAAATCACGCGCTAATTGGGCTCTCAAATTTCCTGTGGCCTTCTTTTAATACTGAGAAGCGAAGCATCTGAGAACAGGACTGATACCTGTCACACGTTCGAACGTGACGGACGAAACCCTTACGGCCTTATCTCCCAGGAATATCGGTGAAACAGATTTCCGCGGATTCTTCGTCGTTGAACGATCCAATGAACTCTTGTCTGGAGATTTATAATCACCACGCGCCGCAGCTTCTGCGAAATTTCATGCCCATTTCACTTATATCACAATTTTCTTTTTCTGCCAAAAATACATTGCCTGTTCGGAGTCCGGACCTTTACGGGAGGGCATGACAGCCGTGTGCGGAAGCTGCCTCCGCGTGTCTTGTTAAGAAGGTTCCCAGAAGATCAAAGTCTGTTTCTGTCCATTTGGTAAAAAGGATGTACGGTAAATTTATGAGTTTAGCTCAGATTTAATTAACAGTGTCAGATCTGTCCATCTATCTTAATTTGGAAGAAAATTTATACATTTTTGTTTGACATTTATTGATATAATTATTTTTCATTAGAATTCGTTAATAAAATATATTTTATTGAGTCACATCAATCCTTAACATGGATGGATTTTTTGTTCCTCGACAAGTTTTTAACGGGTGACTTAACATCAAGGAGTGCCTTAACAGCACACTCTGTCACTGATTGTCCTACACCTCCACAACTTCTAATTATATTAGTCTTATGTTTTTTTTTTTGTTTTCTTCTTATCACTGTTTCGATGAGTTTTGTCCAAAATCTAATAAGAAATTTTAAAAATTGCAGATTTCAGTGGTTGACATCACATTTTAGAAGTGCCTGGTGGTTTTTGAGGATGCTGAATTGTTTTGATGAGTTTTGTCCAAAATCTGATTAGAAATTTTTTTAAATTGCAGATTTCAGAGATATTGCATTGTAAAGGTGCCTAGTGGTTTTTGAGGATGCTGAATTCATTTATGTATTCAAAAACACTATATAAGCAATGTAAAATTGTGACTTAACCAATAATTACATTGCAAGATTAAACTTAAAACACCAATATTATATGTTTTAATTCATCTTAAAATTTTTAATATGTATAAAATAATTTTTAAAGTATAATAAGAGGGTTATCAATATGCACATCCAACAGATCATTTAATGCTTTCTATACAGCTATATATACTCTCTCATCCAAAACACTCCCATCACATAAAACATTAAATATTTTGCTGCCAAATGCATATTGTTTGCTTAATAAAAAGAGAGAGTTAATAAAGAAATAGATATAAGTTTTAAATTATTTATTAATAGTTATTATTTTTTAAGATGAATTAATAATATAATTTATTTTTATTATTATTTATTATTTTAAAAATTTTAGTGAATTGGATGATTTTTAAATAAATTAAAATCTTTAAAAATAAAGTTTTAGAATTAAAGTTTTTATAAATTATATGAAATTATAATTTTTTATAAATTTCTTATTAAATTAAAAAAAGAATTTCTGAAAAACAAATTGAGTTTCTTTAATTTTTTTAATAGAAAAAATTTAAATTTAAAAAATAAAAATAAAAAATTATTTATGAAATGTGATTTTGGTTTGAAAGTGATCTTTAACCTATTGATATAATCAATATCCAATTTTATATCAAAATTCAATATAATTTAAAATAATCTTCATTTTACAATTTATCAAATTTCCATACAAAATAAGTAAAAAACAATTAACTATTTAATGCATTACAATTGTCAGTGTAACTTGTGTAACTTTAGAGTATGATGAAACGTAAAAACAAATCAAGAAAATATTGTTAGATGATTAATATTTACATTGTTATTATAAGTATAAAGTATAATTGTCAATTAAGCTTAGCCCTCATGGTTGTGGAATGAAATTTATCCTCTTCACTTAAGTTTTATTCCCATAATTGAAATGTTAAAATCATAATAAGTATATTGTTATTACTTAGAATTTTAAAGAAAACTTGAAATATTACAACACAAAAATATTTGACTTAGATTTTCTTTGAAATTTATTCTTATCTATTAAAAAAAGAAAATAACAAGAACATATATAAGAGTTAATTTGTGAATTATATATATATATATATATATATATATATATATATATAATTTATTATGCTAATTTGTAGTCATTTAAATTTATTTGTAGACAATTAAAATTCAATTTTGATTTTATAGGTTAACTCTATTCAAATTGTAAATCCATCTTGAATATGAAAGTTAAAAAGTTGACCAATGAATAATATATGGTTTATTTCAATTTACAATATAATATATATTAAAGTGATTAACATTATTATTTTTCATGAGGTGCTTAGTGAAATTGGATATTGGAAAATTCCAAAAATACCATAATATGAAAGAATATCTCATCTTTGTGACACCAAGAGGTTTTGTGACACCAAGAGGTTTGAAGGTGAAAAACACCTTCAACTAAAATACCATATGTATACTCAAATTAAATCTTAATTTCAAAATATTTGACACAACACTGACCTTCCTAACCTTCTAAGTCATCAAATCAATAATAGTAAGATGTTAACCATTATAATCATCATCATAAATTATTTTTAAATTTTTTTTATACATTTATAAAAGACTTTTACTTTATTAACAATATAATAAAGAATATCAATATTATTATTTTTTATATTTTTATACTATAAACTAAAAACCATTACACTATAAATTATTTTTAATTAAAAAGAGTTTTCATTTTTATTTTTATTATCAATATATGAAAATTATGTTTTTCAAGTTTTTAGTAAATTGGAAAGTTAATAATTATTATAATCAAATTTCATTTTTAAAAATTATTGTTTTACAAATAATATATTTAAAAGTATCAACATTATTATTTTTATGGCTCAAAGGGGTTGGATCCAATGGTGGAAAGCGAGGAGTTTTTCACCCTTGGACAAGGTTCAATTCTCGTGAGGATCCATGATGACCTTTATTATCTTATCCAACAAAAATTTAATCACCCCATAATAACCTTTATTATTTTATCCAACAACTTAGAATAAGTGAGAAATCTAACTAGTGTTTAGTTCTTTATTTTTTCATTCAACAATGCACTCTCAAACACCTTGGGATGATTGAGAAGTTACAATGCACTCTCAAACACCTTGGGATGATTGAGAAGTTCATCAAACATTTGGACATTGACCTCTAACTTGAGTTTTATAAATTTCTCAATATAATATATTATAAAAAAATAATAAAAAAACACACATATTATAATTATGTATAAAAGATAAAGTAAATTAAACTTATCATTTCAATTATTACTAATTGTAATTTCAAAACATAATAAAAGGTATAGATAAAAAAACATTCACTCGTATTATAATTATGAGTAGAAAATAAAATTTAGAATAAAATTGTAATCTAAAAATATACCAAAGGAGTATAGATAATTGAAATAACAAAATATAATAAAGCAATATAAATAATTGAAATAACAAAATATAATAAAGCAGTATAAATAATTGAAATAACAGTTTGAATAACAAATTTCATCTTTTCAACCATCTAATATTCTATTCAATAGCAAAAGAAAATTATAAGACAAAATACAAAGAAATTAAAAAAAAAACTGATACGAATACGCCTTATACACACCCAAGAAAAGCTTCACACTCACTCCTTGTTATTAGATGTTCTCATGTGATACAAACGCTTGTACCTCTGATTTGACTTCAAACTGACTCTTCAACTTTATTTTTTCGTAGGCACGGGATCGAATCTGTAGACGTGTAGCTCTGAGAATTCTGATTAAACTGAATCTGTAGTGATGAGAGCAAAGTCCCACCAACTGATAAAATAGTCCAAACGATACACAATTAGTGTCAAATTATAAACCAACACGACAAAACAAACAGATGTTACAGAACCCGTGAAGAATAATAAAATCTTCGTTCCCTTCTATTTCACTGTGATCGATATTTCATACTTGTTTGATAAAAACAGTGTAACTTCTACATCGTTTATAATATTTTTGAAACAGTAACATCTTGACAAATGACATTCTAAGCGCAAATTCTCACACATTTTGAAACGGCCTACGCCAGAATCTGTACTGCCAAGATCACAATTATCTAATAACAATTTGGACCATAAAAATATAATAACAATTATCCAATAAGAAGATCACAATTATCTAATAACAATTTGGACCATAAAAATATAATAACAATTATCCAATAAGAAGATCACAATTATCTAATAACAATTTCGACCATAAATTTAAGAGTGTTTCTTTTTGCATCACCAAGAGCGCAGGATATTTATTGGAAAATAAAATAAGAAAATATGTAGATATTTCAATTTAAACTTGAATTTTCTATATATATAAAAAATAGACTTACCAATATTTTTTATCATAATGAATGTAACCTTCTTAAAAAAAAAGTTTTATTAGAGATGTTTCTAATAAGTTCTTGAATTTGATAATTAATAGATATTAAAGGTTAATTAGAAGGAAATCCAGTAAAACTAAAGAAAATCATATGATTCTCTAGTGTAATTCCTACTTTAAAAAGTTTTGGAAGACATATCAAAAGTTTCTAAAATAATGAAATTATTTTTATGGAAGACATAAAGTTTGGGGTTAGGGCCTATTCTAATCCCTCACATACACAAGCTCTTCAATTTAGCAATCAAGTAGGGATTATGTAAACTTTGGACTCAAAGTCTCATTGTATCTATTTTTAAAATTGGGGATCAAAACAATCCCTCTAATTATAAGAAATTATGATTAGCTAAGTATTTTGGAAAATAAGATAAGCATATGGCTAAAAACCCACCTAAAAAGGAGCTAAAGGCCAAGCCAATTTTAGAGGTTATCATTCAACAGTGGACCACCTTGTCAAGCTTAGGTTCTTTGCAGAGGAGTGTAACAACAATTAAATTAATCTCTTTTATTGTGTTTTTTCTCTAGTATATGAATGACCATGAACATTGATAAAACAAAGTTTATGATAAGTAAATCCAACAAAGTCACCTATAATACTTTTCTGTATTAGAAGAATATGTTTGAGGAAGTGTCTTCTTACAAATATCTTGGAATAGATATTCTATCACAAGCTCAATTGGAACTATAACATTAAGAAAAGAATAAATGGAAGGTGGAAAGCTTATTAAAGGCTTGAGAATAATTGTAAATTAGCATACCTTTTTCTATGAGATTAGACAAAGATCATATCTAAGATTCTTGTCACTCATGTTATCTTGTATGGATGTGAAGTTTGGGGTTGCAATATCTATGGATAATCATAGAGAAAGATAGAACAAATCCAAAATAATTTTATAACTTATAATCTCAAAATTAAAGGTAATACACCATATCCTATCCTCCTTATAGAAACACAGACCTATGATTAGGTACTTAATGTACAAGAACAAAATAAACAACATGGATGACAAGAGTCTCCCCAAAATTGCTTCAAATTGTAGCCAAAATCATCAATTACTCAAGTGGAGATGGCATAATGATGCAAGTGTTGGCTAAATGATTGGGGATAATAGAAGAAGTTATTGTGGAGAGAATACAGATGATATTAGAAATATTGTTCCAACTAATTTAAGGAGAATCTATGATACTATAAACATTTAGAGGATAAAAAAAAATAAGATATTATAAGGAGGTGGTTAACTTTAATCTTAAAGATCAAAATCATCTCTTTATTTTAACTAACCTTAAAAACTAATCAATATTGTTAAAATTAAAACTAGCATAGGACCATCCCATAACACCATGACATAAAATCTAAGTAATCTCTTAACTTTAATCTTAAAGATTAAAAACATCTCTATATTTTGACTAACTTTAAAAACTAATTAATATTGTTAAAATTAGATCTAACTTTTATGAATTGGAACTAGCATAAAATCATCCCAAAACATCATGACATAAAATCTAAGTAATCTCTAACATAAAACCATCCCAAAACACCATAACATAAAATCTAACTTTAAAATAAAAATAAAGCAATTTTGATCCAAGTGAATATTAACCTCTTTCATCATCACAAAACGTTATAATCCATGAATTGCAATGAAACAATTATTAATTAACAACAAAACGTTAATCCATGAATTGAAATGAATATATGCACTTGCAAAACTGTATTGTCCTTTCTTTTTTCTCGAGAGAAACGATGGATTTTGTTCTTATACCAAGAAAACTAGCGAAATGGGTAACTGGGGTTATTTCTGGGGAGCGAAATATCATTGCAATAGTCCTTTCTTTCCTCAAGAGATGTCGCCGACTTTGGTATTAAATTTTTGTGGAGGCCACCATCTTGTCCCTACTAATAAATTTTTCCGGTGGCCTTAAATTTTTCCTCTACAGGCCACGATCTTGTCACTACTACTCATATATTTTTTTCTGTTAAGTGAAGCCCACGTTTTTGTCACTACGACTCGTATATTTAAATGATAATCGTAAGCCACGGTTTGTCCGCTGAGTCTCCGTGTCTGACAGCGCCAAACAGCTATAATGGCATTTCTGCCTGCTGCACAATGCTCACCAATTCTCCCGAAGCAGGTAGAAATTCGATTCGCAGGTCCCTTCCTCACTACATTTGTGTGTTACTAGAGATCCGTAATGGCAAGCCTTCGCCTCCATTAACCTTCCTTTACCTGTCTACATTCACTAATCCCGTATTCTGGGTGAAATATCTGGGTGCCGTCCTGATCGGCTACAGAAGACGATGAGAGGCCGAATTCCGTTATCTGTTTTGGCATTCATATTGGCATCTCTGTTTCTTTGGTTTCTCAACCGTTGGGTGAGTATTAATGTATATGTCTGCTTTCAATCTAGGGTATTTAGTCTCATAGGGTATTTGGAATGTAAGCAAGTTTGACTTATTGATATCATTCGCTCCCCTGCATACAGACGGGAGAGTTATGGGAGGAGAAGGTGGTTGCAGCCGACAATCTGTTTCGGGCGCCGACGAGTCCGAACGAGATAACGAACGCCACCATCAGGCCGAGGATAAAGAATACGAAGGAAATGATAAGGTGTTCATCCACCACTATGTGTTCGACATCGTCATCGTTGCGCTTCCCTATTCCTAATCGTGGAACCGAGGCGGCGCCCTGCCCGTTTTATTTCAACTGGATTCATCAGGACTTGAAGCCTTGGAAAAACACAGGAATTACACTTGAAATGGTTAAGGCTGCCAGGAAGTCGGCGTCGTTTAGGCTGATGGTTGTTAAGGGGAGACTTTTTATCGAAATCTATCGGAGATCTTTCCAGACAAGAGCTTTGTTTACAATATGGGGGTTTGCGCAGTTATTGAAACTCTATCCCGGAATGGTTCCCGACCTTGACTTGATGTTTGATTCGGACGATATCCCTCTCATATCTCGCGTTCGGCCAGGGAATCAGACATCAACGACTCCTCCTCCTCTGTTTCGTTACTGTGGTAGCCAAGATACATACGATATTGCTTTTCCCGACTGGTCCTTCTGGGGATGGTAAGTTCTGATTTCGAATTCCTGGAAATTGGGAGATTTAGTTTTGTTCTTTCGCGTTAGGTTGGGGATGGTAATTTCTGATATCGTATTAGTGGAAATTGGGAGATTTAATTTTCTTCATCCGCATTAACTCTAAACATAATCGCAAGTGGAGATTTAACGTTGGTGATTAGCAATAACTTTAAGTATATTTGAAAGGGATGGGTGGTAAGTTGGTTGTGGTTTAAATGTTTTATGCAATATTTGTCTGTTTGTCTTTTAGAGTAAGTTGTGGTTTAAATGTTTTATGAAATAGTTGTCTTGTCTTTTCAAAATTAAAATTAAAAAATGAAAAAAAAAATTATCTTAAATTTTTTTAAATAGATTTTTAATAAATAAAATTAAAATATTAATTATTGATATCTCAAAATATTAAATTGTAAAAAAATATTTAAAAGTTTCAAATTTAGTGATAAATTGTTAGATTATAAGATTTGAGTGATTATTTCTGTAAAATTCTAGTGTCCCGGAGTGTTTTAGCTTGCTAAATTTATTTTTTCTTTCTAAAATGGTGGTGTAGTGCAGATTTATGTTGCTTGATTTTCACTAAAAAAACCAAAAAACATAGAACAATTACAACTCCATTAAGTTCATCTGGCCATGAAGTGATTAACAACAATTATTCTTTATTTTAAAACTTGTGATTTTGAAAGTTAAACCAAAACCTTAAAGAGAATCATTAATCAAAATAACGGGTAATTAGTTATTTTATTTCAAACAATGTAATAAAGTAGAATTGAAAGCAGAAGGCATCGATGGGAATTGGACTAGCACAGCCGACTCGCGGCTGGAGAACGCCGAAAGGGGATCCGTGACTTCAACACAAAGCGCACATAAAACGTGTCGTGGCATCAAACGACTTTTAAGATATAAAAAATAAATGATTGCCATCGATGGGAGTTTGATAGAAAAATAGTAGAGAAGAATCCCAATAATATATGATAGAATAAAAGAAGAGCAGGGTCATGATTGACGAAGCCATTAACGTCTGGTTTAAATTGTAATGAGGGAAAATATTTTAGCGAGGAAGCTTGGTAGAAAGTATGGATGTGATATTGATGGGAGTGAAGGATGTCGGATATCGAATGAAAATTAATTGTCAGTCGTAAGATTCTTTGCAGGAAGGTGCTAAGTTATTAGCACCGCATCAAATCTCTGATTAGGGTAGACCCTGGTCACAATCGCTCGTTCTCTCAATCAATGTGAGAGTCTGCAACTATAAGGGTATACAGATAAGAGATTAGATCAGCTGCAGGGAACAATGTAATTTGAACCACTTTGAACCAATGTATATCAATGAGAATTGAAAAAATAAAAACTGTTTTTGTTTTTTCAGGCCGGAGTTACAGATACCGCCCTGGGAAAGGCTAGTGAAGGAGATCCTGAATGGCAACCGAGAAGTCAGGTGGGAAGATAGAGATCCAACAGCCTACTGGAAAGGGAATCCCCTTTCACGTGGGAGGCGGGAAATGCTCAAGTGTAGCAAGAGACCCCATTGGAATGGTCGTCTTTANAGTGGAAATTGGGAGATTTAATTTTCTTCATCCGCATTAACTCTAAACATAATCGCAAGTGGAGATTTAACGTTGGTGATTAGCAATAACTTTAAGTATATTTGAAAGGGATGGGTGGTAAGTTAGTTGTGGTTTAAATGTTTATCTGTTTGTCTTTTCAAGTTGTTGTGGTTTAAATGTTTTATGAAATAGTTCTGTTTGTTTTTTCAAAATTAAAATTAAAATAAAAAAATGAAATAAAATTTTTTTATCTTAAATTTTTTTAAATAGATTTTTAATAAATAAAATTAAAATATTAATTATTGATATCTTAAAATATTAGATTGTAAAAAAATGTTTAAAAGTTTCAAATTTGATGATAAATTGTTAGATTAGAAGATTTGAGTGATTATTTCTGTAAAATTCTAGTGTTCCAGGGTGTTTTAGTCTGCTAAATTTATTTTTGCTTTCTAAAATGGTGGTTTAGTGCAGACTTATGTTACCTGATTCTCACTAAAAACCAAAAACATAGAACAATTACAACTCCATTAAGTTCATTTTCATTAGACAGTTAATTATAATGTAAGTTTCATGTGGCCATAAAATGATTAACAGTAATTATTCTTTATTTTAAAACTTGGGACTTTGAAAGTTAAACCAAAACCTTAAAGAGAATCATTAATCAAAATACCGGGTAATTAGTTATTTTATTTCAAACAAAGTAATAAAGTAGAATTGAAAGCAGAAGACATCGATGGGAGTTGGATAAGCAGAAGACATCGATGGAAGTTTGATAGAAAAATAGTAGAGAAGAATCCCAATAATATATGATAGAATAAAAGAAGAGCAGGGTCATGATTGACGAAGCCATTAACGTTGGTTTAAATTGTAATGAGGGAAAATATTTTAGCGAGGAAGCTTGGTAGAAAGTATGGATGTGATATTGATGGGAGTGAAGGATGTCGGATATCGAATGAAAATTAAATGTCAGCCATAAGATTCTTTGCAGGAAGGTGCTAAGTTATTAGCACCGCATCAAATCTCTGATTAGGGTAGACCCTGGTCACAATCGCTCGTTCTCTCAATCAATGTGAGAGTCTGCAACTATAAGGGTATACAGATAAGAGATTAGATCAGCTGCAGGGAACAATGTAATTTGAACCACTTTGAACCAATGTATATCAATGAGAATTGAAAATATAAAAACTGTTTTTGATTTTGCAGGCCGGAGATACAGATACCGCCCTGGGAAAGGCTGGTGAAGGAGATCCTAAATGGCAACCGAGAAGTCAGGTGGGAAGATAGAGATCCAACAGCCTACTGGAAAGGGAATCCCCTTTCACGTGGGAGGCGGGAAATGCTCAAGTGTAGCAAGAGACCCCATTGGAATGGTCGTCTTTATACTCAGGTAATGTA
>SNQJ01S0054520.1:7377-24316 GCA_010110895.2 Picea sitchensis | reverse complement strand
CATACAATATATACAATGTTTTTAGGTATTCCGTAGATACCAAAACCCTAATCCCTTAATCCGGGATTAATTTACAAATCAACTAAAAATAGCAAAATCCGCTAAAAATAGCAAAAACCGCCCAAAACAAATTTCGAGGCGTTGCCCCGAACGCTAAGCGTAACCAGGGGGGGGCATACCTGCCCCACCCTGGAACCCCCCTAGGAAAGTGCCCAGCGCACACGGCAGAGCCCTAGGTGAAGGGACCATAAGACATAGTTGTCGTATCTGACGCACCCACACACACACACATGCAAAGAATATAACACACACCCAACAGGTTGGACAATGTGTTCAGACTTAAAAGGATAAAGGGATGCATACTCAATATGAAGTGAATAATTTCTCCAGAGTAACTTTTCTCTCAAAGTTGAATTCTTCTCCTCTTTTCCATAGCTTGGAATTGGCCCATTTGTAGCCTTCAAGTGGAACTGAAGGTTCGAGTCAGAACGTTTCTAGTATATGGAAGGCCAAGGATCATAGATCTCATGACGTGACATGGAAACCCGACACTATTTTTTAATTTTGGGCAAAAATCCCGATATACGCAGGCTATAGTGGTGAAACCTGCGTATACACATATTGTACTATAGGTAGGGCATGCATATGTGGAAAAATAATGTTTTTATCTCCAGGATTTGCAAAAATGGACTTCAAGTTTGCATAGGGAAATGGAATAAGGCCTTCTGTGAAAGTTTGCATAGGGTGAGGCAAATATTTATATAACAGATGCCCCCTAATGTGTGAGTTCATAGGAGTATATGTGATGTCCAAAATACATTATAAGACCCAGAAGTGGAGTAATGTGGACCCAACTTGAAGAACTAGTTGCTTATTACAATCTGTACTGACTTTGCATCTATGGCTGCCAATTTTAATTACACTACAGATCCATGTGAAAATATTCCAAACAGTTGTCCACGACCATGAATAGGTAATAAAAATGTGGCTACATGCCAAAGGTTGTCATAGTCATGAACAAGGCCCAATAAAACTAGTCTCAAAATCAATCTAAATATATCTATATACAATGGAGTACAATTTGATCTCCCATGATCACTGAAGTCACATAGGTATTGGTCCAATGAAAGGTAGCTACAACTCAGGAAAGCTGTGACTATAAACTGATGTCTTCAAGTCTTCTACATAATCTGCCAAAGGTGCAAGTCTACATCGTGTGAATAAAGGAGTTGAGGTCGAACACAATGAGACTTCAATTGATTACTGGTCGTTGAGGTATACCTTTAACAAACGCGAGACAACCTACCGATGATGAAAGTAGGTATCAAGGCACTGAGTACATTCTTACAAGTGTGAATAAAGGAGTCGAGGTTGAGCACTTGAAGAATCCATCGATCAAGAGACATTGATTTATTCCCAACTATTGATGGTGATATAACCTACCACTTATGACTGTAAGCCTCTAGGTACTCATAGGACTCTAGGTCTCATCTCCAAAATAGATGAGATGAAGTCAATGGAAGGAGACCCATTGAAAGGAGAGCATTAAGGCATCTCTCATCATTTAGCACGAGGTACAAAGAAAGATATTGATGATTTGGAGGAAATCAGACGAAGAATATTTTCATGAACCAACAACCCTGTGCATCTTTCGCGTGTGCCAGGTGCAAGAGGTTCACGAAAAAGACCCTTTGAATAACAGCTAATAACATAAATTGCTTACAAAGGCGAGGAAACCACCAATAGGGCTAATGGAATCCAATGCATTGCATGAATCCCAATGTGTGAATAGATGTCTTGCCATCGAACACAAGGGAAACCACCCAGTCAATGACCGGTGATGAAATGTCGATTTTTGGGTTCAAGGTTACCTACCAATGGGGAAAGTAGGACCAGGGTGTGCAATAGGAATAAAAATTCATGTGATTCTGAGATACACTGAGGGTATGACCGACATGCAAATTCAAGAGTTTTGAGGAGTGCCTGACACATGTTTATAGACATCCTTTGAAGAAGATAATGAGACATATGGATGACTATGGAAACATAGACTCAATGATGAAACTTTGAGATGCAGGATGCATCAATCAAAATCTCCATAGGGACTGGAAGAGTAACCAGTCAAGGGAGTAAACTCTCTGTAAAGAGCTTAGCTTCCTAAGGTCATGATAAACCCAAAATTTTAATGACAACTGGACCCAAAAGTTTTGTGCTATGTTCAAAGGTGACACAACTGCTGCCATTATAAGATAATATTCCCTTCCTGCCCGTCTTTTTTTGTTTTTTCATAGTCAAATTAATGCTATGATATAGAGGAGGAAACGAGTGTCGCAAGTAATCAAAACTATTTCCAGTAGTGGAACATACAGCAAGGAGGTGCATGCAGGAGATGGACACTTGGGGGAATGTTTCCTCTTGGGTATAAGGTGTCAAGCTGCAAATGATATAAACGAGGCTCTGCTTGGTTGAGGATACAAACTGCTGAGGTGAATGGCTTATAACGCAAAAGCGAGAACTGACAATAGGCTCAATAATGCAAGCAAAGGCATGAGAGGCAATTACAACTTAACGCAAAAAAATATCCTTTTTCATAATCTTAGTCTACTTGGTTTGAAAAAGGGATAAACTTGCACCAAACAGACACCCTTTCAAATCCAATTTACAAGTGTGAAAAAGACAAGTTCACTCAGCAATAATTTTGCTTTTTGAAAATGATTCGGAAAAGAGCTTAATCAAACTCGCTTGGGAGTCCTCTAGGTATAGTTCAACATGTTTATGAGTAAGAAATGAGGTTCAACATAAAGTCATGTATTATCTATAAGGGACTCCTGGTCCTACGAAAAAATCTTTGCATGGGCACCAAATGAAGCAGAGGATATAACTAGGGTACCCATGTTTGGTAAGTCTCTACCATTCTATAACGACACTTCTAGTTGTAGATAGAAGGTTTCATGTTGCGATAAAATGGGTTTGTACCTAAGGCATATGAGTGGAAGTCATAGGACAATGCAAGTGTGCATGATGGATTGGATACCTATCCTATATGTTGGGTAACGAAAATACCCATCCAAAGTTACGAATGAACGTCATGGCACTGAACACCACAAGAATCACTTGATAAAACTACAAAAACCAACTCAATCCACTGTCGTATTAGTCCATTAGGTCAAAATATTGTCCGAAACTATGCAAAGTGGGTAAAGTTTTTTCTATAAATAGTGAAAAAAACCAAATTTACTATACCATTTGTATTTTTTACCCAAATAGTGGATTTTGGACCAAATTGCCTCTGAACTTCAACTAGTGATTGCGGGAGATACGAGCGACATAATCGATGACCGTCTAGACCATGTAACTCATCTTCCTCTCTTTCTTTTTAGTGGATTAGATTTTGTAATTAGGTTCCATTTTTTGAGTTATTTAGGGCGCAAATTGAAACTTTAGGTGTATGCAGGCTACAGTTCATCGGGTTGCGTATACACAGTTGTTTAAAAGACATCCAATGTATAATCAACCGAATATGCGACTGTGAACACTAAATCCCGGGTATATGTCCGTAAATAATGTTTTTTAGTGGTTGCTAACTCAAAAAAGGGTTTGTCTCTTGCAAGATGGTGCTAGAGTGGAGAGAAAGAGAACATGAGGAGGTAGATGTTGCAGTGGAGAGAGATCCAGGGGCCCAAATGGCTTTGAAAACATGCAGGCTATATAATTTTTTGGCTCTCAAAGGTATGAGGGCCCAAGTGATATTGCTACAGTTGCTTGTGGATTACTGGGATCCAGATAGTGAGAGCTTCAACCTTGATGGACAACCATTAAGGATTGAATTCAAGGACATTTATTTCTTGACGAGATTGTCACGTGAGGGTGAGGTGTTCAACCTCAAAGCCTGAGGAGCTGGGAGCGGTATGAAAATTGAGGAATAGATAGATGCTCATTGAATTGTAGGGACCAAAAAGGTCGGGAGTCAAATCACCATTAGAGCGATAAACAATCTTAGTCTCGAGATTTTTGTCCTCGTTTTGACATGGATCACAGGATCGACCTCTTTGCACCAGGCATCAAGGCCACTTATGTTCTACTTAGTGGAGCGCTTGAGACCCACGATGTATGACCGGTGCACTTCATTGTTGGATAACATGAAGATCCAGTTGACAGAATGCAAACAAGGTAGTAAGAAAAACGTTTGGTTTGCTTATATCCTGGGTATCTTTTTCTTCGAGTAGGTTCCAGGCTTGGGACCTAGAGTTGAGATTATTCTGTGTGGACCTCGTGATCCAGCCATGGCATGGTGGACCAAGGTGACGAGACGACAAGGGGGACGTAGGGTGCCAACACCCTACAATGCTAACTTCTTCTTCTGGTGGAGACGATAGGTGATAACTCTGGATGACTACCCTTACGTAGGGATTGACTTCAAAGGAGATCCTGACATGCCATTACCACTAGGGACCACCTAAGGAGACATAGGTATGTCGATTTTTTTAAAATATTTCATTTTTTTGTATTTTTGTATAGGAAAACAAAAATATTTTTGGATGATGTTAAGTATTAATTAGACATGTATGTGACACAGATGTAGGTCCACGATGGTCGGATGGACTTCCACGACATCATCGGAAGCATCGGGGAGATGAGGCAGCGCGAGGGGATGCAGATAGAGTCCTTCAAAACGTGCAGGGAAACATATCTCGTTTGACACAAAGGATTCCTATGGTTCAGGGGGAGGATCTGCTAGAGGCTATGCAATGTGCTTCGTTCTTGGGTGCGACTCTTTCAATGTCTCGCAAATGCCGTAGTTTTCTATCATGACACTCATTTGGTGCCACGTGCGTAGATGTCATGAATATTGTATGATCGATTGTATATGTATATTGAGGGTGTTAGCCCCAATTTTGTACCACAAAAATCATATTTTTTGAAATATATATAAAAACATGGTTCTTAGGCTTTACTTATGTTACAATGTGTACATTGATGATAATGTTTTATTTTCTTTAGTTATGTGGAAAATTCCAATCTAAAACAAAATTAGCATATGCATTGGACACATAATTAGAACTCCTAGGTATGTGATGATAAGTAATAAAATCAAATTGTCGTTCCAAAATTCGTACCCGTAGGAATCGTTGGAGAAAAGTAGGGTCATGCACATGATAACTGTCTTTCAACTGAAATACTACTAACTGAGAGTCCGGGTGAACCTCCAAAGAACGAATACCATGCAAAATGGAATCGCACAAAATTTCTATAACGACACTATATTCGACCAAATTATTCATGGAGGGCCTTAGGCATATTCCACCTAAAAACACTAGTAGATCCTTGGGTGAGTAAACAACCCAAGTGGCGGAATCCAAGTTCTGTGTATGACGATTGGCCCCATCTATGAATCCTAAGTAGACTGAAGACTCTGTTGACATTTTCCAACCAAGGGAAAACTCAATAAGCAAGTTGAAGATAAAAATAAAGGGAAAATATATATACACTAAATTACATTAGTATACAAAGAGTTACACCTAAGATTGGGGCTCAAGCGTAATATATTTTCAAATAGATCCCATTCCTGAGCTTAGCCAAAATATTCCCTTCATAATATTCTGATTCATAGGCTCCTTTTTCTAAGACACGTCACACGATATAGGGACCATGCCACATGGGCATAAACTTGCTTGCCCCCAGTGATTCTTTGGATTGATCATATAGAAGGACCAAGTCACCCTCAACGTACAACCAAGGACATACATACTTATCTTATTGGACCTTGACACATATTTTATGCACTTCGATAGCTGTAGAGGCATCTCGATGCTTCTCATCTAGAATCTCTAGGTGTACGAGTTGTTGTTAGAGATCAGAAGTGTCAGGTAGGAGTGCAACTACCGATATAAGAGAAGGGATTTCACATTCAGTAGGTAAGATCGACTCGACACCATGTACTAACTTGAAAGGAGATAAACCGGTGGAAGTCTTGACCGAGGTTCGATATGCCCAAAGTGCAAGATATAGCATGATATTCCAATTAGATTTACTCTGGCTGACAGTTTTATGAAAAATTGTATTGAGAGACTTGTTCACGGCCTCTACTTGTCCATTTTCCTGGGGGTAGTAAGGGTAAGAATGACCATGCTTAAACCCCACTTTAGATGTTATTTATTCCATCATTTCATTCTGAAAGTGATTGCCATGATCAATGACAATCTCACTCGGGATTCCGAACCTGGCTATATTTTGCTTGAATACGAAGAAGGAAAAAATCTTCCCGTCGTATTTAACTGTAGGAATGGTATCAAACCACTTATTAAAGTAGTCTACAACCCTGATAATGTGTTGATTCCCTCCAACTGAAGTTGGGTTGCAATCCACAAAGTCCACCCCCCACTTGGTCAAGGGACCAACGGTAACGACTGGATGGAGAGGGGCTAGATGCGAGCACAATTTTTGAGTGAACACCTGGAAGGGGTGATACTTCTTAACTGCTTCAACGCAATATTTAAAGATAGATGTCCAAAAATATCCGGCTCGCAAGATTTTTTGGGCCGTCGCAAGCTCGGATAGATGACCACCACAAGCCCCATTGTGGCAGTCGTTTAGAATAGTCTTGACTTCTTCATGAGTTAAACAATGACGCAAGATATTGTCTACTCCTCGACGAGACAGAGTGTCACCGACGATAAGGTATTTCTTATCTTGGTATCGTATACGTCACAAGTCATCTCGCGAGAGATGCTAAGGAAACTCCAAAGTTTGAAGATAGAGAAAAATGTCTCCATACTAGGGGTCTCACGACGAGACAAGGAAAATGTGTTCATCCGCAAATGAATCAACATGAATACCATCCTCATCTAATCGAGGGAAGTCAGATATTAACTCTACAAAAACTAGTGATTTTTTGGATTTCTCAGAAGTGAAATCAAGATTGAACTCTTGTATAATGACAATCCATTTATTGTAATTTCCCCCCATGATATTCCTAGTAAGGACGTATTGAAATGGATTGACATCGACAACCACAATAGTTTTTCAAAGAAATATATAATGTTGTAATCGTTGAACTACATGAAGGAAAACCAAATATATCTTTTCAACATGAGAATATTTGAGTTCAGGGCTAACTAAGTTTCGACTAAGATAGTAAATGACGTGCTCACGGATCTCATCATCCTCCTGAACCAACACCATACCAAATGTCTCTTCAGACGCAATGACATAAAGCAAGTAATCTCTATTGTAGTCTGGAGACTTCAGTAGAGGCGTCGATACCAAGGATTTCTTCAAAGCATCGAAGTATTCCTGGGCTCGCTCATCCCAGTTAAAAGGAGTGTCCTTCTTCAAAAGATGCATGAAACCCTTAGTAATACTAGCATAGTTCACTATAAACTATCGTAAAAATTTATCTTTCCCCTGTAAACCTTGAATTTGGTGAATAGTGCGTGGGGGAGGAAATCGAAGTATTTCCTCAAAATTTAATAGATCTACCATGATCCCAGTATCAGAGACTAAAAATACTAGAATACGACCTGACCTAACGCAAAATATGCATTTGTGAGGGTTCAACCAGATGCGATAATGGCGACATCTTTCAAAGACTAGCCAAAGGTTCTTAGGGTGATCCACTCTCTTATGGGAGTGAGCAGTAAGATTGTCAAGATAGGCTTCGACTATATGCTTCAGATCATGAAATGCGAAGTTCATAGCTCATTTGAAGGTTGCTACGGTGTTTTTAAGACCGAAAGGCATCTTTCGGTATGCGAAAGTACCCCAAGGGAAAATAAATGTTGTCTTATGTTGGTCCTTAGGTTTAATCTGAATTTGGTTATACCCTGAAAATCCATCCATGAAAGAAAAAACTTCACGTCCTGCACACTTGTCGAGAATCTAATCAATGAAGGGTGTCAGGAAGTTGTCTTTAGGACAGGCTTTGTTCAGGTCATGAAAATCCATGCATACGTGGATGGTTCCTTTGTTTTTATTCACAGTAACGAGATTGGATACCCATTCAGTTAAGGGAACCAAATAGATAAATCCAACATTAAACATTTTTTCTACCTCTTCCTTAATAGCAGGGGCCTTCCAGGGGTTGACAACTCTAAGATGTTGTTGAACAGGTTTAGAATCCGGGTAAGTTTTAATCTCATGTTCGGAAATTTGAGGGTTGATTCTTGGCATCTCTTCATATGACTAAGCAAATACATCTCAGAATTCCTTGAAGAGTTTGGAGTAGATTAAGATTTCTTCTGACGAACAATCCACACCAATGTATACATTTTCCATCTTACCAAGGGTATGAGAGATATCAATCGTGACGGTATGGGAGATACTCGCCATTTTTCCTTCAGCATAAATTCCATGTGTATCAAGTGGAACTACGGTGTGACCAACTATCTTTCTCAAAGTAGATCTAAAGTCATCTTGCTTGATTCTAGCAAGCTCTGGGAGAAAATAAGAGCGATGATGCATATCATCCTAGGGCCTGTTAGAACCATTCTTGGCCTTGATGATAGCTTCATCCGAAGGAAAATTATTATCAAGGAAGTCATGTGAACAAGACATGAAGCAACCCACACAGGCTCTAGGACAAGATCATCCTCATCTGTTTGCGAGGTAATAGGATCCGGATCAGCGGAAGAGTCAAGAACATCTTCATACACAATATTTGTTGTCGATAGTGGAATGACCATTCCATAATGTGACCGACCTTCACAAGATTTATTCGAGGATGGTAGGGTCCAGGGATCGTCAAAATAAGAAGTGCAGAAATGAACAAATGTCTCTGACAAAACATGCCTACTGGACATGGCGTAAATATGATGAACCGGTACCATGAAGTCGAAGGTACCCATAAGGGATGAAAACATTCTGACACCGATATTCTTAGTTTCCGACGGAGAATTGTCAATCACAAGGATTGATGGCCCAACAAATGCATTGGGGCTAGCATACGCAAGGACAACTGGTTGATCATCACAATCTTCCTATCATGAGGAAAACAAAGAGTACAAAAGACAGATGATACAATTGCAGTCATAGCGTAAGTCCAATTGTGTCCTAGTAACAAGTTATAATCAAGGGGCGCATCAACCACCTCGACATCCACTTCTACCGTCCACCCACCTAACTGGATTGGAAAGGCAATAAGAATACCTTGAGGGTGGAAGGAGCGACCATCAAATGCAGTCAACATGGTCTGAGATTGAGAAAGGGTCGGAGAGCCAAGGGATTTCAAATAGACTAGGGACATCATACATGTTGCAGTGCCTTCATAAAAAATATTACGCTTGATGGTATACTTCGAGTAACACATAGGGATTTGGAATGCCACATGGTAAGGAAAGTGAGGCTTCACATCTATGATGTCAAACTTGATATATTTCGAGACACAAGTATCTAAAGCTCCTAACATAGATAGCAAGGCATTCCTCCGTGAAGGACGCGTTTGGAGTACCTCCAGAGCTAAAATCGCACAAGGGGTTTGACCCAGGTCTTCAACAATAGAGTAATTTTGGGTGACTCTAGGTAGAGAGCTTGAGTACTCCTTTCGTAATATGAGGCGGGGCCTCTGGTTTTTCAATCTGCAAGGGCTTCTTCGGAGGAGGGGGAGACTCTAGACCAGGTACATTCTGTGGAGAACTATAATCGTGAGATCTAGTGGCTACATTAACCTCAGATTTAACCATATTGATGCATAAACGATCATTGTCTTGCATCGATGGGTTTTGACTCCTACTCGCCACATTTCTATCATTCGAGGAGCTCGAGGTCGTGTGCTAGTTATGTGGAAAAGTATTAGTCAGCACGGTGGGCGGTAGAGATAAAAGCCTCGCAGCTTCTGCAATATTGGGTCATAAATGGGTAAGGTGATCGTCTATACAAGTATTACAAGGAAATTTCACCTTCCACCTTTCTTTCTTTCCATCACCAACATTATTATTTGTCTTCTCATTATTACCATTTTCCTCGCATTTCTTTTTCCCACCCTTATGATTATTATTACATCCTTTCTTTTTATTCCCTCTTGGTTTCGGGTTACCATTCAGGGTGGTTGATGATTGAACATAATGTACATCTATTGATTGAGTGGGATTAGAGGACACCGATGAAGCTGGCTCTCCTATAGACTGGTGTAGAGACAACTATTTCAAATGGATTGTAACCGAGTCTGCATATTTCACATTGGTAAAGCCTACAATGCCATCGACGTTAGGCATGAGATTTTGTCTAGGGTCATATTTTGACCTCGGTATGTCTGGAAGAATCTCGTATAACATCCTAGACTGAGCATATATAATATATAACTGTTGGGATTTGAAAATCGCTTCTTCCTCAGATGTAACCCCATATGTAGAAACATCCTTTGAAATATAAGGCTGTAGAGACTTAAGGAACCACTCTAACAAGAATTATGGGGGTATGTAGGTATTGATCAACCTCTTCCATCTACACCAGTCTTGGATGTGATCCGAGATATGAGTGGCTTTGTCCTGGCATAAGGTCGACAAAATTTCTAAGCAAGCATGGTAATGAATTGGAAATTGGAAGTGGTTGAGTAAGAGTAAGACCATATGACTAAAGGTTTTGTATGCCCCCCTAGGTAGCTTGATATACCATTTTCTGACAACCCCCGTAAGGGTACGTTGAAACAATCTTAACCGAATAGAATCGTCGTTAAGGGAATTCGAACAGAACCACACGTGAAAAGTAGTAACATGATCACCAGGATCTTCACCATTCTTTCCTTTGAATTTTGGAATATCTGAAGGAAGATTGGTGGGAATGGGGGGGCATGTAAGATCATGACACACATGATCATTAATTAAATTATACAAGTATGGCAGATTGAGCGTGGCCAGAAAAGGGAGACGAGCTTGTGAAATTTGGCCCCAAGCTCCCTGGAAAGATTGTGGTTGGGGAATCACATCCCATCCAGGGTTCTGGTAAGCACCATGGCCCTGTTCGGGATTGTAAGACCATCCTCCGGATTGATTCATAAGGGGTTGGTTGGGCACCATTCCAATATGAATTTTATGATGAGGTTTATAAAAATTTCCCCCAGCCGGAGTGGCTCCAGGTTGGGGGTTTCCCAAGGAATGAAAGTGACCTCCTCTAGGTGTGAATCTGGAGGATAAAGGTGGATTCACCATGCCAAATGTGTTGGTTAGAATCAACACAAAGGAGGTGGGTGTAAATGACGTACCCTAAGCATTATCTTGTCCGCCAGGTTGGTTACTCCATCCATAAGTAACAGGATTAGACCTAGGGTTAAAAGGAGGAATGCCTCCAACGATAGGATTTGTTTGAGGAACATGAGTACCATCAAATGAGAATGGAGTATGTGGAGGAGTTGTGCCCCCAAGTACAATGCTAGCATTTTCTCTAGCCATTGGGATGGAGTTTGAAAATTGCGATGTAAAATTCATCATACCATAGGAAAAAGGACTAGAGGCCATAAGGATGGACTGAACATTATATCCCAGTGAATGACCAAGAGACCCAAAAGGGTTCGTGGATATAGGTTGAGTATTCACTATAGGATGAGAAGAGGTTATGACAGGCACCTTCAACACTACAACCATTGTGGTTGAAGGTGTCGAAGGGGTACCTTTAACTATAGTATTTATGGGAGTTGAAGGATTCTGAGTATCTTGATGACTCTATTCAGTACTCATCCTTGTATGATCACAAGTTAGATAAGTGGAGGTGTGTGTACCATGTTTGATAACTTTACGCCTTTTAGATGGAAAATAATCAAAATGTGGTGGTAGTTGTAACAAGCGACGAGACCCGTGGGGAAGTTGGTTTGGCTCCACAATGACTCAAGACTCGAGATAGAAAAAACAAATCCTAAGGCCAACTAATAATCAAAGAGCACACCAAAAAAATCAAACGATCAATATACACACAAATAGGATAAAGTGGTTGAAAGGGGCCTCCCTCTCTAAAGTAGGTATGCCTCACCCAAGAGGGGCCTGAGACTCCTCTGCTAAATATCGTAGGTAACAGAATCAATTATAAGGGCCCTCGTGGGCTTAACAACTGGTCAGTCAGATTCCCCCGGAGAGGTAATCCTCCATAAAGGTTGTGTGTTTTCTGACTCTTATTTGACCAAGGATACCTACAGAATAACCCCTGCAAGTAACCTATCTGGTACCTAAGTCAAAAAACTAAGCAACCACAATATAACGATGCACATGCGAACAATCGTAAGTCGGGTCCACCATATGGGCAGGGTAACAAAGCCCAAAACCTTGAAAGAACCGCCTCTCACAGATTTAATGGTACTAGCAAGATCCCTAGAAATATATCTGATGCTAAGAAGGTATCAGGGGGATATCCCTTCAACCTACCTCGCATGACCTCATTCTTAACTATGGTGGAAGTAGAGCCTCCTGATATTACCGATTATACAATGGATTTCTCCACTCCCTTAGTCAAACACATATGTTGATTTAATAGCCTTGGAGAAGTTTACTCACAAAATCGTATTCCAAGGCTCTAAATCCTAAGCTAGTTTGTGCACCCTAGAAAAATAAAATTGTTACTAATCAATTTTAAATTATAGCGTTGCTTTTAGTGGCCTTTCTTACTAAAAAAGGTGCGGTCGTGAAACTAGTGATGTTATGACCCAGCAAGTAAAATAAATGAACATGAATACAATGCAAAGTCCTAACTTCAATTTCCAATAAATGATATTCTTTTCAAAATGCAATTCTCAATTCAGTTCTGCAATTATAAAATAAAATTCAATCTTTCTTTACATGTACTAAGATCAATGATAAGGACTCTAAATATCAAAATGCCAACAATGTAAAATTCCTAAGGTTTTTGTATTTTCAATATAAGAGAATGAAAATGCAAGGACTGAACGGTAGCTTGATATATAAACTCTATTGTATGTAAACAAAGACAAAAACAAGTAGGATATCAAGAAGCAAAACACCCAACCCAAGATGCAAGGACAATCAAATGAAAAGGATGATGAGAAAGGCACCGCCCAAAAATTCAACTAAATAAAGGTTTCTTGTCATTCCATAGACACTTAACAGTCATAAGAGAGACCCAAGAAGACTCAATAATCATCAAAACCTCCCCAACAACAAAACAATAAAGGGTGATGTACGCGACTGTTCAAGGGAAAAGCACGTATATACGCTTCTTGCAGAAGGACAACATGCGTATGTACGTGATTGTCAGACAAAAACCCACATATATCTGTTAAAACATAGCTAGGATAAGGAGAAGGACAATAAAATCAAACTCATAGTGAACAGAGGCTGTCAAGTAATCATACGACAAGAAACTTAATATAAACGAGATCAATCTAAGGAGAAAAACACTTCAAATCCTAAAAAAGAAGATTTTATCCCCAGTATGGTCGCCAATTCTATTACGAGGAAAATATATCTATGGCTAGGGGTAAACCACAATAGACATAAATGACTGCAGAAATCAACTCTAATCTCAGGTATGATATATAAATAAATATGCTAGCAAGACAAGATAAAAGGCCCACCTCATCTAGACGTTCGATGAAGTCCACTCTTGAGCACTTGAATAAAAAAAAAACACTTGCAACTTGTCCTCAACAACCAAGAAAAGAAAGCATATGGTGATAATATATAATGTTAGCACATTCAATAGCATAATCCATCAACATTCATAAAAAATACGCCCATGGAATAACAATTCATATATTTGCAAGATATTAACTGGATGAGAAAATAATATTTCTATTAAAATGTAATCAACAGAAGTGAATGAATTACAAACTTCCATGTCGGCACGGTTCAGAACCAAGAAACTAAGTTCCTTCCAGCTGGGCCTCCACCACTTCAATCCTCCACCAAAGGCAAGCTCATATAATAGGGACAATGAGATTCTCACTCAAGTAGGGAAGATATTGGGGGATGGACAATGTGTTCAGACTTAAAAGAATAAAGGGATGCAAACTCAATATGAAGTGATTAATTTCTCCAGAGTAACTTTGCTCTCAAATTTGAATTATTATCCTCTTTTCCATAGCTCGGATTTGTCCCATTTGTAGCCTTCAAGTGGAACTGAAGGGTCGAGTCGGAACGTTTCTAGTATATGGAAGGCCAAGTGTTATCACTCCAAGAAACTCCTTAAGGTTTTAGGCTAAGAATGCTTGGTAACTTAATAAATTATAAATAATCAAAGTGTGGATCAATGGGATAACTGAGGATGGCTAAGCAAGAAGATAACATATCATGCCTCTAAATAAACCAGTGCTTCAAGAAACTAGATATCAGTTACAGCAAAAATAATCAACATATGAAGAATAACATTCAAGATAACCAAGTACAAATCTGCAGGGTCATACAAGAATGTAAGAAGATCTAATTCGTATTCATGAGTTATATCAGAAGATGACAGTTCTGAACAACTGAGCTGAATAGAACTAAATACAGAATAGTGGAAAATGTGGACAGACTGATATATAATGACCAAAGAAAACTGTCATTCATATAGCAAAATAATGCACAAGTTAAATAGCCAAAAAGTGTCTCCAGAATTGAACCCTTTCTTAGTCTTCTTTCTGTAGCTTTATAGTTTTATAATATGGTTATCAGATCCTTAAACGATGGATCTGTTTATCTAAAAACAGTAAACAAAAACTGTATTTACAAAAAGATAGGGATAGACCCTCAGAATAAGGATGATCCCTATGTGTTGGTCCTTTGAATGTGTTGAATAGTTGATGAAGTGGAGATCAACCTTCCAAGGATCCTTAGTTTGATATCATGAAGATAGAATTCGAATTGGGTGATGTGCTTGTTCATCCCTGATATTTTTCCTTAAAAATCGACAAAAACTTAGTCACAAAACTCCTTTTGACTTCCCTTTCCAAACTAGTTGTTGAATTAGACTTGATAATTCAACACCTATCCATTTGAAATGGTTTCAAACCATTCTAACCCAAAAAATCCTGATCTGGGCAAAAATTTGGCTATTCTAGCCGTGACAGGATTTCACCATCTAATTTACCTGAAAATCTACTCCTTAGTTGGTGAAAGGCGGAGCTTTCACCAGCTAATTAGTTATAATTCTGCCTTCTGCGCTCGTGAAAGCGCAGATTTTTTCAAAAATCAAATTTCTCAGTCATGGAGAGTCCATTTTTCATGATTAAATAGTCGATCGACATATAAAAATCCTAAGCTTTCCAATGGTGCTTTCAAATCTGCATTTGGAGCCCAAGAAGCTAGTCAAATATTCCTTACAAGATTAGGCATCACTCTTTCAAAAATGTCAGTGCATTTTTTATCACTAACATCTGGCTCCAACTGGGATGGAGATCTCCCTGCGAGGTCTCCAAGAACCTGGCAGACCTGGTGCCTTTAGTATTGGGCCATGGAGTCATTCATCCTTTTCAATCCCAGCAATGTTTATAACCTGGATTTATGTCTTTGGCTATTTACAAGATCCCTTAAAATTCAGTTTCTGAAAACTCTGCCACTTGTCTTCGGAGCTGCTTCCACTTGTCTTTTGCTAAATTAAAATTTGCATATTGTTCCCTCAATCTTGAACAATTTATATCACAAGCATCTTAAGGATTTAAATTTATCTTCAATTGTTGCTTTCAAGACTCAAAGATATCACGTGCCAGATATATCCTAGAAATGTGGAATTTCTAACCAAATGCCCAACTGGAAATTTTAAACTATTGTTACTGCTATCATAGTTGAAGTATGATCCATTCCACGGCTTCTCATACACAATTTTTGCCTTCTGAAATTTAGCTCGAAAATGTTCTCCATAATCTTTATCACCAACTTCATCTGCCATGGCAGCAGCTGACTGAAGGGCTGCCACCCATAGTCTGCCAAAATAAGCACTGGCACCTGAAACAAACCATGCATCATATGTTTGATCTGGGAAACCTTCGTTTTCTATCATTCCATCTTTATCTTGGTCAAACTGATCCATGTAATCCATGGCCATATAAACAGAGGGCCAAACAGCATGAGCAAATGATTCGTCACCAGTTGCAACCATGTCTCGGTAAACCTTTTCTGGATCGTGTATCAATACAGCAGCAGCTTCAGATACAAAGCATTTTTAGATTGTCTAATGTGTGCAGATAGACTTCCAAGGCTCGTAGATGTGCTTTGATCATGATAGAATTGAATTTTCTATCTTTGGCAAAAACAACTAACTATGTGCCCCAAAAATAGGTGTCTAATATGACTTTGGCACCTCTTCAAACATCCTTTTTATCAAATCCGGATCTTTAATTTGATGTGTAAATTAAATATGCATCTTTAGAAACTATTTTCAGGATGTTTGGTTGAGAAAAACTTCGATCTGGGAAAAAATACACTTTTGCTGGCCAGTCTCAGGTTTCACCAGCTATTTCACCTTAAGGTTTGCTAATTAGTTGATGAAAGCTTTGTATTTCAATAGCTAATTGGTTAAAATTCCAACTTATGCGTTGGTGAAAGTTCTGTCTTAGTCAAATAGCACAGAAATAAACCTTTTATGTTGCCATGTATAATCTCAAGTATTCATGAGCTAGCCACAAGCTGTAACTTGGAATCTTATGTGAAATTTTTTGCTGGCCTCCTGTTCCCACAATTGTAGTTCCAGCTGAAATGTTGTGATCTGCACTACCATTGGCTGAAGTATTTATTCGATGCATTTGAAGAAAATTGTATTTCTGAAGTTTGTTTGTCGTCACTCTGATTTCCAGAGCTTGATTTGGTAGCCCAATTACACCGAATCGGTCTATTCCCAAGAGTTTTTTTTGTCATCTAATTTATTTCATTATCAGCATCCTGCTGATTTCTAAAGGAGACAAAGCCAAATCCCCTTGACCTGCCAGATTTTGATCCTACATAACCCTTGCATCTGAACAACCTGGATAAACAGAAAAACAAGCAAAGAGAGTTGCATCTGTAAACTTTGGGCTAAGATCGCCAACAAA
>SNQJ01S0054519.1:31292-42577 GCA_010110895.2 Picea sitchensis | reverse complement strand
AGTTTAGTCAGACTTGGGATATCTTCCCAGATTTTATGTAAACAGTTTTGATAACTTCCACAGGGATGTTTTACCCTGTGGAAGGTCTTTAAATACTTATTATTTTGTGTAATAAGGAGCATCCTCACTTGTGGGAGAACCAGACTATGGATTTCTAATACAAACTGAGACAGGAGTTGATGTTTTGCTACAACTTTTGCTTTTCAATATATCAATCTTTTGTTTAAAGTTTATGCATGTCATTTGCAGTTGATTATAGACTACTTTAGCTATCATAGTCTATTGCAGAATGATATGATTTAATTAATGTGCTATCCATATCTGAGTTCTTTCATTATTTTAAAAAAACACAGCAATTACTTTGTTTCAGTTAATGAATCACATATTTCTCTTCTTCATTAATTGAATCATTTTGTATAAGTCTTTGCATACCTGTTTATCTAACTGTGGAGATTTATAAATCATAAGATTGTTGTGAATTTGTATGTCTTGTTTGTCCTGTAATTATATTGAAGAGCACAACAGCCTCCCGTTTATGAGAAGCTAGTGGATAATTCGGTGTGGGTTTTCTCCCTCCGATCAGCTAAGACAATCATCATACACAGGACAAACCTGGAGCGTTTCTTCCAGGTTAGTTTGTTATTTATTTGTTTGGTTAATTTGTTAGTATAGTATTAGTAGTTTAGTTAGATATATGTTTAGTTAGATGTGTAGATAGAATTAGTATATTAGTTGTTTAGTTTGGTTAGTTTTGTTTTATTTCTGTTCATAAAATTATAAAATCAACAAAAAATATCTCTTTTTTGTCTTAGGACAGAATATTAATGAGTTTTTCAGGTTTTATTTAAATATGTAAATTGTTAATATTGTATATTTTGTGAATAAGATTTATTTCTGTTAGTAGTTAGATAGTTAATTAGTTAGAGTTAGTATAGTATTAGTTAGTAGATTGTATATATAGAATAATTAATTTTGTTTTAGTTTGTTTAATAGTTATTTTTAGTTAGATTAGTTAGTTTAGAGTATTTTTCTTTTTTCTTTTTTTAGGACCTTAGATCGGCTAACGGAGCCGCTAAACCCATCAGGGTGGTTCATCCCAAATGGCTTGGGTTATTAGACAACCCCGGACCGGTTCCACTCTTCTAGTTGATGGACGGTCAATTTCGCCTGTCAACAGGTTCCTCTTCTTTATCCCAACATTCTCCCAACCTCTTGGACATTAATACATGCAACCTAAAAACTAACATTTAGGGAAACTAGAATCCAATCATGAATCGAGAGTGAATCGAGAGTGAGGGGTGAAAACTGGGAGTGAGGGGTGATCTAGATGAAATCATATCCCAGGAATCCATCGAAGTCGACGGTTCCTCAATCCGAGTCTTGATATTCGTTATATGTCGAGTTGCAAGTTGCATCCCAAACCATTTCAGGGACTCTTGGCCAATTGCTCCCGAGGGCATAAAAACCTAACAGATCAGAATTTTTGCGTTACGTGAGATGATGTAAGATTTTTTAGGCGTGGAATAGGTGACTATATTTTCCATCCACTCCTGAGGCATGGTTTTGTAAATTGGACCCCTTAATCCAAATGTTGGTTTCTTCAAACTCAGCAAAACACTAGTTCTCAAAATCAATGAGTAAAGCAACTTCCGAGGCATGGAACCTGGGAGTGAGGGGTGATATAGATAAAATCCTATCCTAGGAATCCATTGGAGTCGACGATTCCTCAATCCGAGTCTTGATATTCGTTATATGCCCAGTTGCAATTCGCATCCCAAACCATTTTGGGGACTCTTGGCAATTCATCCTCGGGGCATAAAAGCCTAACAGAGAAACATTTTTGAGCTCCATGAGATTTTGCATGTTTTTTTAGGCATGGACTAGGTGACCACATTGTCCATTCACTCCTGAGGCATGGTTTCATAAATTGGACCCCTAAATCCAAATGTTGCATTGCTTCTTACTGAGCAAAGCACTAGTTATCAAAATCGATGAAAGCAACAAGTTCCGAGGGGTTGGAACCGAGAGTGAGGGGTGCTCTAGCTAAAATCCTATGCCAGGAATACAACAGAGATGATGGTTCCTCAATATGAGTCTCAGTTTCTATTTTATTCCCAGTTGCAAGTCACATCCCAAACCATTTCGGGGACTCTTGGCCAATTCCCGCTCAGGGCATAAAAGACTAACGGAGCAACATTTTTGAGTTTTGTGAGATGATGCAAGCGTTTTTAGGCATGGAATAGGTGACCGAATTATCCATCCTCTCCCGAGGCATTATTTTGTAAATTTGACCCTTAATCCAAATGTTGCATTGCTTCAAACTGAGCAAAACACTAGTTGTCAAAATCAATGATTAAAGCATCTTCCAAGGCATGGAACCCGTGAGTGAGGGGTTCTCTAGATGAAATCCTATCCCAGGAATCCATCAGAGTCGACGGTTCCTCAATTTGAGTCTCGATTTTCATTATATGCCCAGTTGCAAGTCGCATCCCAAACCATTTTGGGGACTCTTGGCCAATTTCTCCCGAGGGCATAAAAACTTAACAGAATAACATTTTTGAGTTCTGTGAGATGTTGCAAGATTTTTTAGGCATGGACTAGGTGAATATATTTTCCATATTCTCCTGAGGCATGGTTCCATAAATTGTACCCCTTAATCCAAATGTTGGTTTTCTTCAAACTGAGAAAAACACTAATTGTCAAAATCAATGATTAAAGAAAATTTAAGGCATGGCACCTGTGAGTGATGGGTGCTCTAGTTGAAATCCTATCCTAGGAATCCATCGAAGTCAATGGCTCCTCAATCTGAGTCTCGGTATTCATTATATGCCCAGTTACAAGTTTCATCCCAAACCATTTCGGCGATTCTTGGCCAATTTTTCCTGAAGGCATAAAAACCTAGTGGAGCAGCATTTTTGAGTTTCGTGAGATGTTGGAAGATTGTTTAGTCATGGAATAGGTGACTATATTTTCCATCCGCTCCTGAGGCATAGTTTCATAAATTGGACCCTTTAATCCAAATGTTGGTTTTCTTCAAACTGAGAAAAGTACTAGTTCTCGAAATCAATGAGTAAAATAACTTTCGAGGCATGGCACCCAGGATTGGGGGGTTCTCTAGATAAAATACTATCCCAGGAATCCATCGAAGTCGACGGTTCCTCAATCCAAGTCTCGGTTTTTCGTTTTATGCCCAGTTGCAAGTTGCATCCAAAACCATTTCAAGGACTCTTGGAAATTCATCCTCGGGGCATAAAAGCCTAACATAGTAGCATTTTTGAGCTCCATGAGATTATGCATGCTTGTTTAGGAATGGACTAGGTGACCACATTGTCCATCTACTCTCGAGGCATGGTTTCGTAAATTGGACCCCTAAATCCAAATGTTGCATTGCTTCTTACTGAGAAAAGCACTAGTTATCAAAATCGAGGGGTTGGAACCGAGAGTTGTTATAACCCTAATTTGGACCATACATGCTTACCTGGCATAAGGCCATCTCAGAATCCTTCTTTTCCAAAACACTATTGAACAAATCTTCTAAAAAACTCCATTTTTAAAATTCCACGCTAGCTGACCCACTACAGCCCACGTGGATCTATAGTGTCCATGCTAGCTGGCCCACTATAGCCCGTGTGGACCTTCAGAAGCACTAAAAAAGGAAAGTTGTCGATGGAACACACAGATTTGGGTGAGTTAACTGAATCTTTCCTCCATGTATGGGTGAGGGTTCTTCCAAATAACTATCTTATTCTAGCCTATAAAAGAAGGGTTAGGGGTCCCATTTAGAAGAGTAAAATCATAGTAAAGAAACTATACCCGATTGTGAATTCCCTTTGTCCCAAACCTTTATCCATCCTTGTCCAAAGAGAAATATAGAGCAAAGAAGTTGAAGGACATTTGAAGACGAGCCCAGGACCAGGTTCATGGAGCAGCGATCGGCTTCATCATTGTAAGTTCATTTGTTGAAGTTAATAATAAAGAGATACTTTTCCTGTTCCACCATATGAGGTTCTTATCATTTGTTGTATACTTGTTTATTGAATTTCTAACCCATTAATCTATATGTCGAATGCATGCGGAGTTTGTTGTTTGTTTTGTGTGAATGCAGGCCAGCCTTGGGAGGATATCTATAATAAGAAAATGATCAAGCGTAAGGAAGGATATACATCAAATGCCTGTAATAAGGTACGCTCCCTTAACTATGTATTTTCTTAAGAATAATAGGGAATAGGTCTGAGACGACGGTATAAAGTAGAGATCTTTAGGTCTTTTTTGCATGCATATTTCAACCCTAATTGCTAGTTCGTAGAGGGATTTTCCACTCACAACAGAATTGGTGACCATACTGGGGATATATCTAGGGGTCCTTGGGATATTTTTGGGTATTTTTAAGAACTGGTTTCATTTTCCTGTTTTTAAAAGTTTCTACAAAAGTCTGAGCTAACAGAGATTTTGGTCTTCCATACCAGTTATCTATGTTTATTTACTTGACTGTAATTTTTTTTAAGACCCACAGAGGTACACGTGGCTTGCATAAGGTTTACACACATATACCCATGCCCCGCATTCTCACAACTAGCATGTACACGCTATCTGAGTAAGTGACAGTCGTGTGTGGATTTTGGAAAATTGCTTTTAAAGAGGCAATCATCCTCTTCCCTGTCAGAAGTAGTCCCTCTCAGGGGTTTTTTGGAAATCTTTCTAGTCTTTTTTGTTTGCAATCTATAGCTTAGGTTTACACCTCGGATTGGTTTGTTCTATGAATTTTTCCTTGATTTGTTTTCTTTTTTCTGTTAAAGTAAGTATCCAAGTCTTCAAGAGATTTTGGTTTTCAGTACCAATAATCTCTGCCTGGGCTGGCTTGCTTGGATTTTTATTTTGTTTCATAGTTTCAGAGATACACATGGCCTGTATAAGGCCAGCATGCATGTACACACACTATGACTTTACACATCTCGCATGCAAACACACGCTCTGACTTTACACAGCTCGCATGCAAACACTTGTTGTTGAACTGTCAGTTGTGTGCTTGAGGAGAAGTTTTTTTGTTGAAGATGAGGCAATCATCCTTTCATTTGACAAGAGATATACTTGTCAGGTTTCTTTGGGTCTCTGTCATAGCGGTCAGTAGCTTAGGTTTGATTACACCAATAACTTTCTTCTTCATTTAGAAGTTTTTTCTCAAAATTTTCTTTCACAGGGTTTTTAGACAAGTGTGAGAGTCCATTTTTAAAATTTGATTGTGTGTGATTTTTGACGTGACTCTTTGCGATCTGCACTTAGACCATAAAGTTTTTCTTGGTTTTGACTTGTTGGTATTTTTCCTTTTTTTTTTTCTTTGTGAACATTCAAATAAAAAAAACCTTTTATTTCTTTGATTGGTTAAAAAAGTGTTGTTTTGCATTAGTAACCAGGGAAAAATTTTTGTTTCATAAGTTCTTGACAGTTTACTTAGATCATAAGTAGCTCGTAGTCGAGTGAAATCCTTCTTTGAGTTTTTTGTTAAAAGATCTTAGAAACAATTTTAAATTCGAAAAGTTGTTTAAAGAAAAGTTTTTGTTTCCAAGTTTTTTGTTTATTTGACTTTCATCTTTCAAACATCATTAGATTCACTTTCATAGCCTTTGACGTAAGACAAGCCATAAAATTAACGCTAAATCTAGAAATCATTAGACTTTTTGTGTTTGTAGGGTCAACCAACTAGTTTAGGGTTAGGGCCTTGAATTAGGTTGGAGAGGAAACTCTTCAAGGCCATTAAAATCAAACATTGGAGTCTGAGTTAGGGAGTGTCAAAGTCCAGTATCATGAAATTTATCCGGGACCCCCCTTTAACACAGGGGATAAACGCGAGGTCGCATACAAAAAGGTAGTAGAGATAAACCCTCCAAAGCTGGACCAATCGTAGTGGAGAACACACATAGAGGGCTTGTTTTGGGATTCCGTCGATTGCATTTTCCACGGGGCTTCATGGGTCTCGAATCCATTCGAGGTCCTCAGTTGTCTTCTGGACCACTTGCTTTCGATACCCTTGACAGGTTTCGGGCTCGATACCTTTCTCATTGTGGTCTACCCAACTTTCGACTATACCTGCTTGGTGACTGTTTGCGCACTGGAAACCTAGTTGCCTATATTTTTAGGGACATACACAGGTGATTGTGGGGGTATACCGTGGTACCTAGGACATACATTGGGCCACGCTTTGTAGAGTATACCCGGAGGTTTCTTCTGTGTTCGAGTTGCACTTGCATCGGTAATTTGCTATAGTGTTGGTTGTTGTAACTATTCTTCCAATTAGTTTAGTGTTTGCTTGCCTTATCTTGTAGGGGCTTTTTAGTGTGTGTTGTTTTGGAATAATTAGACAGCCTTAAAGTGTCTTTGATATTCTCACATAGTGGAGGATCACGAGCTCCGCCGGTCACGAAGGCTTCTTGGCCTATCACTGGTTACACTGGAGCCACCCCTGCCACCACTAAGGCGAAAGCTAGACCAACAAGGGTCTTTTGAAGCAATCGAGTCACAAGAAATTGTGCCCGACCAACATCTAGAGGAATTGTTTTTTTTAGAATTTGGAGCGAAAGCTCTTGGTCCACCTGAAACCTCAGCCACTGATCTTTCAGCACCCATCATCGTACCGATTCATCCTTACGAGTGCCAGACAGTGTCTCACGCAACAATGGAAACAAATGTTGTTACTCCTCCTGCGAATTCTTCAATTCCCACTACGGTTGTCACCACATGAGAGTTTCCACCTCCTAACCCACCTTCATCGGTCCAAGCCACCATGGTCTTGGCCACCTCTACCTCACACAGTGGTCTGATCCCATCTACGGTGGAGGCCACAACCCCTTTCCCACCAAATGCGACAGGCCCTCCATTCTCATACGGGATGCCTAGTTCAGGTACAAGTCCTGTACTTTCCTACTCCACTTCACAGACTTCATTTTTGGGGACAGGGATCTCTAACGCTCCTCTGCAAGGTCACATAGGGGGAAATCCTACTCCTTTTAACGCTTTCCCTTATGGGGGGGGGGGTCATATACCTCCTTCATCCCCTTCGCTTGGCGGCATGCACCAACCATCCGCCGGGCTACCTGCACACCATAGTTTGCTTGGAGCAGGGAGTCAAGGACCACCTTCACATAATATGCCGGTAGTTTCAATGTCGTTTTCTTTGTTCGGTGCATTTAGTAAAAATTCATTCTTGTCAGCTACTTTCTCGACTGGGGGAAACCCTGGTTTCAGACAATCTATTCCTATGCAGAGTATTATTCCTGCACAGGGGGCAAACCCAGGAACTTCTTCCACGTGAGGGCCTTGGAATTCTTGGCAAGGATCCGTTCCTTCATTAGGAATGTCGATATGGGGAAATTCTTTCCATAGTTAATGGAACCCTGGACAAGGTACTATGCCCATCCCTACGGGACCGGCATGGGGAAACCCGTCCCAAAGTCCTCAGAATGTAATGCACGCCCATCCAACTACGTCCTATTTTGGGAATCAATCGATGATGTCTCCTCACATGGAAAATCCATACGCTGGTCACGACCATGGTTTTTACCAGAACCCAAGCTAGCAACTGAGCTTTTCCTAGCAACCTGGTGCCATTCAAACTCCAGGTCCCTTTTTCCCAGGTTATCACCAACAACCCAAACTACCTTTCCTGGAAACCTTGCATTTGCCAAATTTGACAAGGTTGTTGAATGACCCTATCTGTCACAATCCGCGTTGGCCTCCTATGCCGATGAAGTTGCCTTTGGACATACTAAAATTTGAAGCCAAGCCTAACAAAGATCCAAGTGATCATGTGACTACCTTCCATCTTTGGTGCTCATCTAACTCGTTGAAAGATGACTCCGTATAGTTTCAATTGTTTCAATGTAATCTCATTGGGAGTGCCGCAAAATGGTACATTGAGCTTGACCGCTCAAGATACTCTTCCTTTGGAGAATTGGCAATGGCCTTCCTAAACCATTTCCAATTACCTGTGAGATACGACGCTGGCACAGAACTGCTAGCCAATTTCTCACAAACAAAGGTGAACCACATCTCAGATCACATCTAAGAATGGAGACGCCAGAAGAGATTAATTAAGGTACCAGTCCCACCAGCATTCCTTCTTGAGTGGTTCCTTAAGTCTTTGGTCCCACAGTTATCCAAAGACGTCGCGACTTCAGGAGTGTTTTTCGAAGAAGATGCCATCATGAGAGCTCAACAGCTTGAGCTCATTTATTCTTAGTCTAGTTTATTATACGAGATCTTGCCAGATGAGCCATGCTCAATACTTGATAAAACTATACAGAAAGATGGACCACATGCTGATGGTATTGTTGGTTCAACATGAGAAAATCCTGCTGAGAAACTGATGAAGTAGTTGCAACAGTTGTCTATACAACACACAATGGCCAACCAAACTACTTCTTTGGCTGCTCCCCCTACTCATACGTCGGATGTACACACAGTGCAATCGACAAATCCAAAGTCCACCCAACAGCCTGAAGGAAAGAAAAAACAACGAAATAAGGGTAAGGGGGATAAGAAACCCACTGATAATGTTGGCGGGGGAAACAATGAGAAATGAAAGGCGAGGTATCCGTGTAACCTATGCACGGAAGACCACCCTACCCACCTATGTCCCAGGCTTGCAGAGGCCCAAAAGTTTGTGACACAGCAACAACCTGCTATGTTAACCAATACATTTCAACATGGACAAAACCTGACCCAAGCCTCTACAAGTGCAGAAGGGGGAAGTCAAGGACCCTCTCCGCCTTCAAACAATCTTGTATTTGTGAATGTATATATGATGAAGCATGATTCTTTCATATCCACTAGAGCGCATGACTACAATAAACCAAGCATTTATGAGAAGGGTAAGGAAGCCGAACTCCCATCTTTTCCTCTACAGATTGAGAAGACTTTGGACGAAACAATGACACGCATCCCAAAAGGTGTGTTCAAAAAAGCTTCTCATAACCCAAATGCAAGGGCCACCCAGAACTATTCTATGGTGGAATATTTATCTCAAAACCCTTGTGCAATGTCCACTTTGGAGGTCCTCCAAATCTTCCCTTCCCAGAGGAAAGATTTGCTAACTGCTCTAGGATCTACTGAGACTTGTAATCTAGGTACCATCATGCTAGATACAACCGACTTAAAATCTCATCTGCCATACCACATAGCATTTCAGATAGTAGTGGCTCACCCCACGAAAATTTTTACTCGCAATATTTTCCGCATGGTGGTTGATGAGGGTGCCTCGACATGCGTTATGTCATTGGCATGTTGGAAGGCCATTGGCCAACCTATTTTGTCTCCATCACCCACTCTTCTCACTGCTTTCGATGATCGTTCATTCCGACCACATGGTATCATTCCCTCGTTTCCCATGCAATTGGGAGGGAAGACCGTGTGCGTTGAGGTAGAGGTAGTCAATGTGTCTCTCAACTACAATATTTTATTAGGAAGGAGTTGGACTTATGCCATGCAAGCAGTGGTTGCCATATTTTTCTGGGTCTTGTTGTTTCCACACGAGGACCGGATTGTGACCATTGATCAATTGTATTTCTCCAGATATGACCCTTCATTGGGGGTGTCCGCGGTCCCGATGATTGATAATCCTCAACCAGGTGTAGTCAACGTAGGGGTTGGTTTGTGCCCATCTTTGATGGGTACCTTCGATTACCCGCCCCATCAAGACGATGTCAAGTTCATATCTGACCACCATAAGGTTGATATTTTCCAAGTTTTTTCATTTTGCATGACTTACTTCACTGATCCATGGATTCTTCCTTTCCCATCAGCCACGATGGAGGGGACAAGGCATCCGAGCATGTCCATGCCTTTGTCTGTAGCTGAAGTAGCATACTCTTTAGTCCAACAAGCTTCATCCAACCCAGATCCAACTCCTGCATAAGAGTTTGATAAGCTTCTAGAGCCTATTTGGGCTCAAGGTTCTCTCGCTAACACTAATTCATTAGACTTAGTTTTTCCCTCAGCCAAAGCAGTAGTTGAAGCAATAACTAGTCGGGACAAACCCTGGGATGATCTTCATCACAGATCATACTTCCTCCCAGAGTTAAGCTGAATTGAAGCAAGGGAATTCACTTTGACTATGACTGGAGATAGGTCTTATCCTATCAATCCTTTGGCTACTCGTGTTGTTTATGCTGAGGGTAATATGGCAAGTATCGATGAAACAATACCTATAAATCTCTCCAGAACCCCTGACATTGTAGACAATGTTTTCGTCAGAGCATACTGCTCCCCCAAGGAGATACCCGACTTCGACCCACCAAGTGTCGATCATGAGCTATCTTTGTTATTTTTCAAGCTCACTTTGAGATCCGAAAGCAACATTAGGCGAGATTGAATTTATGCATTTCGATCTCGTCCAGATTAACTGAGAAAATTAACCTCTACAAGTCTTCTTTTAAGCCCTTTTCAGACCCTCTAAACATGCAAATATTGTTGAGCGATCTTGTGGCCTGTCACGCTCGTTAAACTGAAATTTGAAGTCACGTCTGTCTGGCGGTAGTTTACCCATTTTTCGATCTAGACGGTCAACTGTACAAACAAAGGTATACTCTATGGAACTTCAATTCTCTAGAAGAGTACTCTCAGGTATCATTTTAACCCTTTTTCGAGCCTAGGGGACTAAATTTACGAAAAAGGAACCCCCATGGAGTCCATAGTTAAGCTCTTTTTAGACTCCCTAAAATTGAAAAGATCGTCGAGTGACCTTATTCTTTCACACTCGTTAAACTGGTCCAGAAGAACATTCCTGACGGAGTCCATAGTTAATCTTTTTTCAGACTCCTTAAAAATGAAAAAATGGCCAAGTGATCTTGTCTTTATCACACTCGTTAAAATGGTTTTGAATATATGTCTTGTCGGTGATAGTTTACCCCTTTTTCGAACTGACTAGACTACCTTCGAAAAAGGTACCCCAATGGAGTCTCCTTTTACGTTTTTTCAGACTCCCTAAATATGAAAAACCACCGAGCTTACCTTCTCTGGGCTTGTTAAACTTACATCGAAGGACGTTACCATTGTGTGTTTTGTTAACCGTGTTTGCATACCTGTGTCTTTGGTCTAAATGTCGGCTCCATGTTGCTCCCAATTGAACCATCTGAAGCATACCTTATAAGCAAGCCTTGTAGCACTTTGCTTCTGCGTCTTAACACCCTTGGCCCCCAGAGGATTTTTCCTGAGTATCATTATTCTGAACATCAGTCTTGTCCTTGTGCCTTGAACTTGTATGTTTGTAACACTTGTTCCTCCATTGTAACGTA
>SNQJ01S0054519.1:0-31242 GCA_010110895.2 Picea sitchensis | reverse complement strand
CATAAGTTCTTGACATTTTACTTAGATCATAAGTAGCTCGTAGTCAAGTGAAATCCTGCTTTGAGTTTGTTGTTCAAAGATCTTAGAAGAATTTTAAAGCTTGAAAAGTTGTTCAAAGAAAAGTTTTTGTTTCCAAGCTTTCTGTTTATTTTACTTTCATCTTTCAAACATCACTAGTTTCACTTTCATAGCCTTTGATGTAAGACAAGACATAAAATTAATGCTAAATCTAAAATTCATTAGACTTTTTATGTTTGTAGGGTCAACCAACTAGTTTAGGTTTAGGGCCTTGAATTAGGTTGGAGAGGAAACTCTTCAAGGCCATTAAAATCAAACATTGGAGTCTAAGTTAGGGAGTGTCAAAGTCCAGTATCATGAAAGTTATCTGGGACCCCCCTCTAACACAGGGGATAAACACAAGGTCACATGTAGAAAGGTAGCAGAAATAACCCCTCCAAAGCTGAACCAATCGTAGTGGAGAACACATATAGAGGGCTTGTTTTGGGATTCCGTCGATTGCATTTACCACGGTGATTTGTGGGTCTTGAATCTGTTCGAGGTCCTCAATTGTCTTCCAAAACATTTTCTTTTGATAACCTTGACAGGTTTCAGGCTCGATACCCTGCTCATTGTGGTCTACCCGACATTCGACTGTACCCACCTGGTGATTGTTCGTGTGATGGAAACCTAGTTGCCTATCTTTTTAGGGACATACACAAGTGACTTCAGGGGTATACCGCGGTACCTAGGATAGATATCAGGCCATGATTTATAGAGTATACCCAGAGGGTGCTTCCATGTTCTATTTTCACTTGCACCAGTAAGTTGCTCTAGTGCTGGTTGTTGTAACTGTTCTTCCAATTAGTTTAGTGTTTGCTTGTCTTATCTTGTAGGGACATTTTAGTGTGTGTTTTTTTTTGAACGGTTAGACAACCCTAGTGTGTCTTTGATATTCTCACACAGTGGAGGATCACGAGCTCTTCCAGTCACAAAGGCTTCAGGGCCTATCACCGGTTACACTAGAGCCACCCCCACCACCACTAAGGCAAAAGCTAGACCAACAAGGGCCTTTTGAAGCGACCGGGTCACAAGAAATTGTGCCCGACCAACATCCGAAGGAATCAACTATTTTAGAATTTGGAGAAAAATATCTTGGTCAACCTGAAACCTCAACCACTAATATTTTGGCACATAGCATCATACCGATTCACCCTTATGAGTTCCAGACAGTGTCGCACGCAACAATGGAAACAAATGTTGTTACTCCTTCTAGGAATTATTCAATTCCCACTACAGTTGTCACCATCGGAGATTTTCCGCCTCCTGAACCACTGTCATCGGTCTGAGCCACCATGGTATTAGCTACCTCTACCTCGCACAGTGGTCCGATCCTGTCTATGGCAGCGACCACAACCCCTTTCCCACTAAGTGCGATAGACCCTCCGTTCTCATATGGGATGCCTAGTTCAGGTACCAGTCCTATACTTTCCTACTCCACTTCACAGACTTTAGGTCTGGGGGCAGGGAGCTCTAATGATCCTCTGCAAGGCCACATGGGGGGAAATTCTACTCCTTTTAATTCTTTCCCTTACGGGGGAGGTCATATACCTCCTTCATCCCCTTCGCTCGGTGGCACACATCAACAATCTGTCGGGCCACCTGCACACCATAGTTTACTTGGAGAAGGGAGTCAAGGACCACCTCCGCATAATATGCTGGTAGGTTCAACACTATTTTCTTTGTTTGGTGCATTTGGTAACAATGCCTTTTCATCAACTACTTTCCTGACTGGGGGCAACCCTGGTTTCGGACAACCTATTCCTATGCAGGGTACTCTTCCTACACAGGGGTCAAACCCAGGAACTTCTTCTGCATCAGGGCCTTGGAATTCTTGGCAGGGATCCATTCCTTCGTCAGGAATGTTGATCTAGGGAAATTCTTTCCACAGTCAATGGAACCCTGGACAAGGTACTATGCCTATCCCCATGGGATCGGCATGGCGCAACCCTTCCCAAAGTCCTTCGAATGTAATGCATGCCCATCCATCTACGTCCTATTTTGGGAATCAGCCAATGATGTCTCCTCACATGCAGAACCCATACGCTAGCCATGGCCATGGTTTTTACCCAAAACCAGGCCTGCATCTAAACTTTTCCTAGAAACTTGGTGCCAGTCAAACTCCAGGCCCCTTTTTCCCAGGTTATCACCAACAACCCAAACTACCTTTCCTGGAAACCTTGCATTTTCCAGAATTGACAAGGTTGTTGAATGACCCTATCTGTCACGATCTGTGTTGGTCTCCTATGCCGATGAAGTTGCCTTCGAACATACCAAAGTTCAAAGCCAAGCCTAATGAAGATCCAGGCAGTCATGTGACTACCTTCCACCTTTGGTGCTCATCTAACTCTTTGAAAGATGACTCTGTACAGTTGTGATTGTTTCAATGTACTCTCATTGGGAGTGCCATGAAATGGTACATTGAGCTCGACCACTCAAGATATTCTTCCTTCGTAGAATTGGCAATGGCCTTCCTAAACCATTTCCAATTACTTGTGAGATACGACGTAGGCACAGAATTGCTGGCCAATTTCTCACAGACAAAAGAAGACCATATCTTTGATCACATCCGAGAATGGAGATGTCAGAAGAGTTTAATTAAGGTACCAGTCCCACCAGCATTCTTGCTCGAGTGGTTCCTTAAGTCTTTGGTCCTGCCGTTATCCAAAGACGTCGCGACTTCAGGAGTGTTCTTCAAAGAAGATGCCATCATGAGAGCTCAATAACTTGAGCTCATCTATTCTCAGTTCAGTTTATTATAAGAGATCTTTCCAGATGCACCATGCTCAATACTTGATAAAACCAGACAGAGAGCTAGACCACATGCCAATGGTATTGTTCGTTCAACACAAACAAAGCCTGTTGAGCAATTGACGAAGCAGTTGCAGCAATTGTCTATACAACACACAGCGGCTAGCCAAACTACTGTTTTGGCTGCTCCCCCTACTAAAATGTTGGATGTACACATAGTGCAATCGACAAATCCAAAGGACACCTAGTAGCCTGAAGGAAAGAAAAAACAACGAAAGAAGGGTAAGGGGGATAAGAAACCCACTGATAATGCTAGCGGGGGCAACACTGAGAAACTGAAGGCGAGGTATCCGTGCAAATTGTGCATGAAAGACCACCTGACCCACCTATGTCCTTGTCTTGTAGAGGCCCAAATGTTTTTGATACAACAACAACCTGTTGTGTTAACAAATTCATTTCAAGATGGACAAAACCTAACCCAAGCCTCTACAAGTGCAAAAGGGGGAAGTCAAGGACCCTCTCTGTCTTTGAACAATCCCACATCTACGAATGTATATATGATGAAGGGTGTTGCTTTCATATCCACTAGAGCGCATGACTACAGTAAACCAAGCACTTCTGAGAAGGGCAAAGAATCTGAACTCCCATCTCTTCCTCTATAGATTGAGAAGAATTTGGGCGAAACAATGACACACATCCCAAAAGGTGTGTTCAAAAAATCTTCTCACAACCCAAATGCAAGGGCCACCCAAAACTATTATGTGGTGGAAGCTTTGTCTCAAAACCCTTGTGTGGTGTCCTCTTTGGAGATCCTCCAAAGCTACCCTTCCCAGAGGAAAGATTTGTTAACCACTCTAGAATCTATCGAGACTTGTAATCCGGGTACCATCATGTTAGATAAAACCAACTTAAAACCTATTCTGCCTTACCATGTAGCATTTCAGATAGTAGTGGCTCACCAAACAAAACATTTTACTCGAAATATTTTCCGCACGATGGTTGATGAGGGCGCCTCGACATGCGTCATGTCATTGGCATGTTGGAAAGCCATTGGCCAGCCCGTTTTGTCTCCATCACCTACTCTTATCACTACTTTCGATGGTCGTTTGTTCCGACCACATGGTATCATTCCCTCTTTTCCTGTGTAATTGAGAGGGAAGACCGTGTGTGTTGAGGTAGAGGTAGTCGATGCGTACCTCGACTACAATCATTTGTTAGGAAGGAGTTGGACTTATGCCATGCAAGCAGTGGTTGGTACAATTTTATGGGTCTTGTTGTTTCCACATGAGGACTGGATTGTGAACATTAATCAATTGTCTTTCTCCAGATTTGACCCTTCATTGGGGATGTCCGCGGTCCTGATGATTGATAATCCTCAACCAGGTGTAGTCAACGTAGGGGTTGGTTTGTGACCATCTTTGATGGGTACCTTCGATTACCCGCCCCCTCGAGGCGATGTCAAGTTCATATCTGACCACCATAAGGTTGAGATTTTCCAAGTTTCGTCATTTCGCACGACTTACTTCACCGATCCATGGATACTTCCTTCCCCATTAGCCACAATGGAGGGGACAGGGCATCCGAGCATGTCCATTCCCTTGTCCACAGCTGAAGTAGCATACTCTTTAGTCTAGCAAGCTTTAGCCAACCCAGATCCAACTCCTGCACATGAGTTCGATTTTCTTCTATAGCCTATTTGGTCTTAAGGTTCTCTCTCTAACACCGATTCATTAGACTTACTTTTTCCCTCTAACAAAGCAATCATTGAAGTAATGAATAGTCCAGACAAACCCTGGGATGATCTTCATCATAGATCATACTAGCTCCCAGAGTTAAGTAGAATCAAGGCTGGAGAATTCACATTGACTATGACTGGAGATAGGACTTGTCCTGTTAATCCCTTAGCTATACACGATGTCTATGTTGAGGGTAATATGACAACCATCATTGAAACCATACCGATCAATATCTCTAGAACTCCTAGTGTCATGGAGAATGTTTTCATTGGAGCTGACTACTCCCCCAGAGAGATTCAAATCTAAACAGATCCATTTAAAGAATTCTGTGACGTGTTTGCCTGGTCTTACAAGGAAATGCCAGGCATCGATCCAAAAATAGTTGAACATGAAATCACAACTTATCCAGATGCCAAGCCTGTCCAACAGAAGCTTCGTCCAGTTAACCCCAGGAAATCAGCAGCCATTAAGGTTGAGGTTGAGAAACTACTAAAAGATGGTTTTATCTATCCTATCCATTTGACCCAATGGGTGTCAAACCTCGTGCCGATCAATAAAAAGTAAGGCACAATTCCTGTATGTACAAAATTTTGTGATTTGAAAAAGGCATGTCCCAAAGATAATTTTCCCACACCATTCATCGACCTGATAATTGATGAATGTTCAGGTTGTGAGGCCTTCTCTTTCATGGATGGTTTTTTGAGATATAACCAAATACAAATCAAACCCGAAGACCAGCACAAAAAAGCATTCATCTGTCCATGGGGTACATTCGCATATCGTAAGATGCCTTTTGGTCTCAAAAATGTTGGATCCACCTTTCAGTGGGCCATGTCTTTTTCTTTCCATGACCTCAAGCATATAGTCAAGGCTTATTTAGATGATTTAGCATCTCAATCTCACAAGAGAACGGATCATCCCACACACCACCGACTTTTCTTTGAGCATTGTCGCTACTTCCAGATTCGCTTGAATCCAAACAAGTGCAACTTTTGCGTAACATCAGGACATTTTTTAGGTTTCATAGTGTCGAGAACAGGGATCATGGTTGATCCTCTCAAGGTTGAGGCAATAATTCAGTTTCCCCCCCCCCATGTACAATCCTTCAACTTCAGAGTCTACAGGACAAGGTGAATTTTTTAAGATGCTTCATCTCTAACTATGTTGAGATCACCAAGGGCTTTATGCACTTACTAAAGAAATATGTTTCTTTCTATTGTGATGATGCCACTCAATGCTCTTTCACGGTGTTGAAACATGCCCTCACAACTACCCCTCTTCTCCAGCCACCTAACTATAACAAGGATTTCTTATTATATCTGGCTACAACAGAGTCAACCATTGGCATGGTCTTAGTTCAGGAAGATGACTTGTTCTCAAAATATGTGATCTATTACCTGAGCCGAGGCCTCGTAGGACCGGAACTCAACTATTCTCATAATGAAAAAATTATGTTGGCAACAGTCCATGCTGTTCAACGGTTCCGTCATTATGTTCTATTTCGCAAGACCACCATCATTGTTGTCATGAATCCATTTCAGTACATGATGACATGAAGGGTAATAGGCAGAAAGATCAGTAGATGGATAGTCATCCTCCATGAGTTTGACTTAAATTTTGTTTCAGTGAAATCCAAAAAGTCACTGGTCTTCGCAGAACTTATTTTGGAACTTTCGGTTGAGTGAGGTGATCTTGTGCCCAAAGAGTTGCCTATCAGAGGAGATATGTTTTTGATCACCTCTTCAGATCCTTGGTATGGAGATATACTTATATATCTCCAGACTTTGAAGTGCCCCACCTCTGCTTCTCGTAATGAGCGTTGACGCATATGCCATCAGGCTAAGAATTATCTCATACTCGATGATACACTATATCAGAGAGGTGTAGACTACATCCTACACCGATGTCTCACTAACGAAGAAGCAGTTATCATGCTTAACGATTTCCATACCAGATCCTATGGCGGTCATTTGTCTAGGTTGGCAACAACCCAAAGATTCTACGAGTAGGTTACTTATGGCCGACACTAATCAAATATTGTATCAAATCAGTCAAGAAGTGCCACCCATGCCAAATCTTCTCTCAGAAGATGAGGGCACATCCTGCTCCCATGTTTCCTATCATCACAGTTGGTCCCTTCACCAAGTGGGGGATTGATTATACTACATGCAACCCTCCTTCAGCAATGGGGTACCATTACATCATCATAGTCGTAGACTACTTCATGAAGTGGGTCGAAGCTATGCCAACATTTAAAGATGATGGGGAGACTACAACTTTCTTTTTATTCAACCAGATAATAGCAAGGTTCGGTGTCCCAAGGGAGATTTTCACTGACCATGGCAGTCACTTTCAAAACCAGATGATGAATAAGTTAACATCAAAGCTTGGGTTACGGAAAGAACATTTGTCACCCTACTACCCCCAATCAAATGGTCAGGTGGAAGCTGTGAACAAAACTCTTAAGACCATTCTACAGCGAACGATCAACTCAGCCAAGTCAAATTTGCATTTGAGGTTATACTCAGCATTATGGGCTTACCAAACCTCTGTTAAAACTACAACTGGTTTCTCACCTTTCCAACTCGTTTATGGGCTAGAGGAAGTCTTGCCTATCAAATGCCAGATCCCATCTCTAAAGTTGGCGGTAAAATTATTGCCAGACACTTCTCCACTTGAAGAGTGGTTATTATACCTAGAGAAGATCAATGAGAAGCATCATGATGTGGCCCTGGCCAATGAGGCTCACAACCATAAAGTCAAGTGTCAATATGATAGGTTTTTTCATCCTCAGATTTTTTCTGAAGGCGACCTTGTCCTGGTCTATGACCAAGATAAGGACCCCCTGGGGGCAGGAAAATTCAAACCCATGTGGTTCATACCTTTCATCATAAAAGAGGTTCTAAATAAGGGCACTTATCATCTGGTTGAATTTGAAGGGAATGCCTTGGTAGAGCCTAGAAATGGACTCTACCTCAAGAAGTATTACTCATAGGCAGGTCACCATGGGTAACATTTTGTAACATATGTATAATCTTTGTACTATTACTTTCTAGTTTTTTAGTGTTATGGGTGTGTCATTTTGATGTATCTTTTTTCACTGTGGCAGATGTCAAGTGAACTTGAGGTGTTCATTGGGTACGCAGATGGTGCTAGCCGGCACACTCAGAGGCTTGCCTCCGCAACTTGGGTAATTTTTATACCTCGAGGCCAATTATTATCTTCTGAAGGAATATGCTTAGGTGAAACCAAAAACAATGTCACCAAGCACAGTGCAGTTATTGAGTTGCTTCATGATGCTCTGTCATAAGGTATCTCTCATATCCAGGTATATCTCGATGCTCAACTAGTTGTGTCTCAGTTAAATAGAGTCTACCGTGTTCATGATCCGACTTTACACCAACGATTCCTTAGGGTACATCTCTTAGAACGATGCTTTTATTATATTACATATTTTCATGTTCCTAGGAGATTAAATCAAATTACAAATACTCTAGCTAATCAAATTTTAGATTGGCATATTGTACACATATGAAAAGATGTACACATAAACATGTAAATACATTTTTTTCAAACATGATCCATAAGCCACAAAAAGACATAAAAATACATATATAACATCATAGTCACCAGAGTACATAGATGGACACAAGCACCTCAAAAATATGACCAATAATGAGTCACGGGGCTTATGCCCTCAAAAAATACATACAAGTAGTGCTCTTGGCACATGAAAAGTCTAACTAAAGTCAGGGCCTGTGGGCCTTGTTGTACTAATCGACAACGTTGGCTAAACAACGAAACAATCGAACCCATGTCCATGGTACCCCCACTACATGAGGCTGCATCGATGGTGGCAAGTCCTCAATATCTGCCATAGGGACCATGCGAGTGAGTGCAGTAAAGGTCCGCTTGACTCGTCTCAACACCCTCTCAGCCTCCCCAGCTGGAAGATATCCTACTGTTGTTGGTCCCCCTACAGCGGCAGGTGAGGCCCCTAACCAAGGATGATGCTTGTTCCAGGCATAGTCCGTAGGTCGTAATGGTCCCACATCTGCATGAAAGAAACACATATCCATCAAATACTCTGGTATATATAAAAAAATGATATATAACAAAAACAACATAAAAATTACATATGTTTTACAAAAACAAAAATAATGAAGTAGACTTACCCATCTCTCCTCGCTCCTCACCAAGAGGTACTGGTATCTCAGGGTCTCTCGATAAATCAATCCCGGTATAGAGGTAATCCTTTATAACCAGGATCTATCATGACAACCACATGAAGAAGTCATCATAGAAGGACGCATTGGTCCTTCCACCACCCTATCACGGTAGTAACACTGCCCATCTACACATAGCAAGAAGAGAGGCATGATGGCCTCGTACCACTACTCAAGGAATAAATCTCATAACTCTCTCAAAGAAGAAAGAGCATAGAACGGTCTCGAACCCGAAGTTCCTTTGCGTCCACAATCGAAAATCTATCAATTGCCTCTTCATACACTCTAACAATGTGGTTCTCCAATCAAATATTTGTGCATTTAAGCACTGGACTGCACAGTTCATCTGTGCCCGGGATGCATGATGTAGAGTCGCAGAACCAGTGATTCACCCAATAAGAAACACTATCGCCTGTAGAGATAAGTCAGTAATATTGCTTATGGGCACCTATGAGATTGAGCGGTCTGTGTCAGCCGTACAATAAATACCTATCAATTCCACTATGTTATGCAGCCCTGAAGGAAAAGTTCGGAAGTTGACTGGTTCCCCTCTCCTAGAGAGGCTAGTCAAAAAATATATGTCCTCGGTCGTGGGCACCAGTGACTGCCCCTCTAACATGAATTCCTATGCATCTAGATGCTAATAGTCAACCAATGCATTCAGTATCCTAGGTTGTGCCTGCATAAAAGGACATAATTAGAACTTGAGCAACCCACATTGCATCAAGGTAGCCACAACATTGGGGTCTTCCCTGACCAACTCACTAACCTCTTCATGCTCTCTTTCTCTCCAGTGGACATACATCCTGCAAAACACCAAGGTTTAGGAGGGTTAACCCTTGTTTTTTAATCTTTTTTCATTCAAAAAGGGGGTCCATGCAAGATGTAATAATGATAGTAGCTTGTACACGTGTGCAGAGTTTACTCTGCCCGAATGTACACGCGGCCTGTCCTAAGACAGCCTGCGTGGACCTAGGGCCGATCTTTTGAAGGTTGACACCCCCCCAAAAAATGGAACCTAAAGGAAAAAGAAAGACTTAAAATGCAAGATAAGAGAGTTTGTACTTACTTGGTTCAGATAGATGGTCGTTTCATCCACTGCAACTCCCGAAATCACCGCTTTTATCAAAGGTTTTTTTTTGGCTCTAGAGTCAATTTTCAAATCAACAATGGTGATAATGAGCTGTCAGCTTCTATTTATAGACTTTTTGGCCTCTTTTTGTCACTTTTTTGGCCCCCCTTATCATGTTTTTCAAACCAAAAACTATTTAGAGTGATTCAAGAGTTTCATTGGGGGGGTATGATCGGGTATCAGGACATTTTTTTTGGATTTTTGGGTAATTTTCAACGATCCGTGGACAAAATTTCCGAGGATCAACTTGAGCATGTAGGTTAGGTTTCTACCCTGAATTTTGTATCTCGTTGTCTTTTTTCCTTTGCCATAGGATCGATCCCATCAGGTTGTGACACATAACCATCATTGTTGCTTTAGAAGTGTCGCAAGTTGGTGGTAGAGATTACCAAAACATGGATGCCCTAAGTAGATCATGGTTGCATTATGGTGTCCATGCTGACTCTAATCATTGTAGGCTCGGGAGTCCTTCTTGTTTTTTCTGATTACAAGTTTGAGCCTCATTTGCATGATTCTTTTTCACTCTTGACCTCACCCTCAGGACTCCCAAAAGATATAACAGGTCTTCTCTTAAGCCCTTTTTAGAGCCTCTAAACATGAAAAGATTGTCGAGCGATCTTGTGGCCTTTCACGCTCGTTAAACTGAAATTTGAAGTCACATCTGTCCGACGGTATTTTACCCCTTTTTCGGTTCGGACGGTCAACTGTAGGAACAAAGGTATACTCTATGGAACTTCAGTTCTCTAGAAGAGTGCTCTCAAGTATCATTTTAACCTTTTTTTTGGGCCTGAGGGACTAAATTTATGAAAAAGGAACCCCCACAGAGTCCATAGTTAAGCTCTTTTCAAACTCCCTAAAATTGAAAAGATCGTCGAGTGACCTTATTCTCTCACACTCGTTAAACTGGTCCAGAAGAACATTCATGACAGAGTCCATAGTTATTCTTTTTTCAGACTCATTAAAAATGAAAAAATGGTCGAGTGATCTTGTCTTTCTCACACTCGTTAAAATGGTTTTGAATAGACATCTTGTCGGTGCTAGTTTACCCCTTTTTCGAACCGACTAGACTATCTTCGAAAAAGGTACCCCAATGGAGTCTCCTTTTATGTTTTTTTAGACTCTCTAAATATGAAAAACCACCGAGATTACCTTCTCTGGGCTCGTTAAATTTACATTGAAGGACGTTACCATTGTGTGTTTTGTTAACTGCATTTGCATACTTGCGTCTTTGGTCTAAATGTCGGCTCCATGTTGATCCCAACTAAACCATCTGAAGCATACCTTACACGCAAGCCTTTTAGCATGTTTCCTCTGCATCTTAACACCCTTGGCCCCCAGAGGATTTTTCCCGAGTATCATTATTCTGAACATCAGTCTTGTCCTTGTGCCTTGAACTTGTATGTTTGTAACACTTGTTCCTCCATTGTAACGTAACATTCCTTTATTATTTTTTCCAAAATCATTGAAAAAGACAAAAAAATCAAATATACCCCAAAAAGAGGAAGGGAAAAGTATTTTCTTTATTGGTAGCACAATAAGTCGCCCTTAGATAAAGCACATCTGTCCATTTGTTCATCAAACTATGGGATTTAATACGACCTTAGGAAGTTGTTCTCACTACATAGAGCTGTGTCCTCCTCCATTTGGTTATTCTTCCAAACATATGGAGAGTTTGTGTTGACTCCTGCCTCGTGAACTTATGATTAATGCCATACTGCCTGAGTCTCATAATTTTGTCGTGCTATTGTCCAAGGGAATTTTTTACCAAGACTGAGTCAACCCTTCTGTCGTTTGTCTCTTGCCCTCATACCTAGCCATCCTGAACGTCCAATCAAGTCTTTGTTTGAAATCAATGAAGCCTTCAGTATGATCATCAAGATTCTCTAGTCCATGACCAACGAGTCGTCGAAGACCTTTGGGTAGTGAATTCATACACTCATATTACACTCCTACCTGAGTTTTGAATATTTTTAAGTTGTTTCTCGAGCTTTGAAGGCCTCATCTCCAGCCATCAAGCCTTATCAGCTTCTAAGAAGATGGATACTCTACATGTATATCTTTTTTATTTTAAGATGTAGCTCCACTGTGTTTTTTTCATGGCTACACTTTATATAGTTATATGACATGGATCTACAGTGTATTTGATTGGTAGCCATGTGTTTATTCTATCTTGACCATGGGTATGCCTGCCTCGGTGAGACAATTGTTATTTTTGCAGATGACGCCTCCTGATTTCTGGTTCTTGGGGTCACTTGTTCGACACATCAGTAAATATTGGTAATGTATTTTGGCCATCAGATGCTCTTCTGACCTCACACATTAGGGGGAATCTGTTATAACCCTAATTTTCACCATACAAGCTTACCTGGCATCAAACCATGTCAGATTCCTTCTTTGCCAAAACACTGTTGAACAACTCTTCTTAAAAACACTTTTTATAAAGTCCCACGTGTCCTAATCTATTACCGCATGCATGTACACGCTCGCTGACCCAAAAAAACCCGCATGTACCTACAAAAGCATGAAAAAAGGAAAGTTGTCGATGAAACACACATCTTTGGGTGAGTTAATTGAACCTTCTGGCCATGCATGGCCGAGGGTTCACCCAAATACCTAGTTTCTTCTAGCCTATAAAAGAAGGGTTAGGGGTCCCATTTGGAGGAGGAGAATCATAGTAAATAAACTATACCCATTTTCACATTCCCTTTGTCCCAACCCTTTAGCCATCCTTGTGCAAGAAGAGATACAGATCAAATAAGTTGGAGGACAGTAGAAGAGGAGACCAGGACCATGTTCGTGGAGTAGTGGTTGGCTTCATCATTATAAGTTGATTTGTTGAAGTTAATAATAAAGAGATACTTTTCCTGTCCCACCATATGAGGTTTTTATGATTTATTGTATACTTGTTTATTGAAATCTCTAACCCATTAATCTATGGATCAAATGCATGTGGAGTTTGTTGTTTTTTTTATGTGAATGCAGGTCATCCTTGAGAGGAGAGCTGCAATCAAAAAATGATCAAGCATAAGGAGGGATCTACATCAAATGCCCATCATAAGGATTGCTCATTTAACTATGTATTTTCTTAAGAATAATGTGGATTAAGTCTGGGACGACAGTAGAAAGTAGAGATCTTTAGGTATTTTCTGCATGCGTAATCTAACCCTAAGTGCTAGTCTGTAGAGGGATTTCCCACTCACAACAATAAGGAAGGGATATACCTGTGAAGGGTCGAAGGTCGAGGTTCAGTTGTTCTGTGTGTCCCCCCTTGAGGCACACACCTCTTGGAAGGGATCTGGCCCGTGAACCATTTCTGAGGCTGAAAATCTAAATGTCACACTTTGATAGAGGTACCTAGTGGCCAAATTTTAGGACATATACCCAGGTGGAAATTGTGGGCTGCAATTGCACCTTGATCAGATTTTGTGTGGCTATTGGGAAATATCGCTAGCTCTTTTAGGATATGCACCCTCTACCCCTCATTATAACTGATTGTTTCATCCTTCACTAGTTCCTCTTCTGGTGGCTTCAGACCCCACTGTTGAGTGTTATTGGAAGGTATAGTGCTATTTTGAGAGGAAGGACGTTATGTATTTTTAGGACAGGAGCATTTTTTTTCTTTGTTCTCCCACGCGAACAAAATCCACCTACCCACATATATGCTTCTTTTCAATTGATTTATGTATGATGTCCTTGTGATTACATGCGATTGTGAGATATATTATGAAGGTCCAAAATTATAGAAAGACTATTGTTCATTTATTTCTCTCATCACCATTCACACACATTCACTTTTCTAGTCCGACATCATAGGGGACCCACAAAATCCATGCCGTTCCAGATGCTTGCAGAACCTCCCTCCTCTTCTAGGCAGAGTTCCTAGTCTCGCCAACTCATCGGCCCAACCCTCTCACACCTCTGTGAGTGCTACTATATTGGGATCAAATTTTCTTGGTTCCACTTTAGTTGGGTCCACTTCCCAAGTTCAAACCTCCACTAGCTATCCTTTACAAGGAAGCGGGGGAAAAACTTATTCCTAAGGGGGAAGTACAACTCCACCTAACCCCCCTCATGGGTCAGGTACACAAGCCACTCACACCATGGTTGTAACTAATCTTCCACCACCACTCCAGATTCCATATTTGGCCTCCCTCAACATACCTTATCTAAGAAATCTCACAAACTATCCTATATTGAATGACCCCACATGGCCTGCAATGCCTACCAAATTACCTTTGGACATTCCCAAGTTTGAAGGAAAGGTGGGAGAAGATCTCGCTAACCATATCATGACCTTCCACTTATGGTGCTCTTCAAACAACATCATGGATGACTACGCCCGATTAAGGTTATTTCAGCGCACACTCACAGGTCCATCAACCAAGTGGTATGTGGACGAAAAATCATGGTCCCATGTGACTTTTGAATCATTGGCCAAAGAATTGTTTACCTTATTTCAACTACCAATCCGCCATGACAATGGTCTCGAACTGCTCTCTGATTTTAAACAAACCTCAGCCACACATATCACTGACCACATTCATGAATGGTGTCGGCGACGTGTTTTATGAAAAGAAGAAACCACGAGGCAACAATGCCTCGACTGGTTTCTCAGATCACTCGTTCCCCTCCTTCCCAAAGATGTGGCCTCCACCTTCCCCCAATCCAAAGAGGAATCCATTAGCAAGGCTCAACAGTATGACCTCATTTATTCACAATCAGGATACTTATACACAGTACTACCTGATGCCCCGAAACCCGTACCATTCAGTCAGGACAAACCTGGGATGTCTCACTCAATGGATGGATTGATTGGTACCACAACACACCACAACCCATATATCCAACCACCACCTATGTATGGTAAACCCCAACATCCACCGGTGTATGGAGGACCACTTATTACCCTCCTTTCCCTTATCAACAACCATACCTTGTTGTTCCCCCCCCCCACCCATAACTAGACCCACGTCGACACCCATGATGCGCCCGGCCGTTCAACCACGTTTTGGTACCCCTCTACCTCATCTTACATCCTGAGCACTAGCGAAAGCACTACACCTTCCTATGTACCCTATGGGTCAGTACCACAAAATAACCTATATTTGCCATTTTCTAGTCCTCCATAGCCCATGTCTCTTCCACAAGGACAACCACACACTGGGGTTAACTTTGTTCATCCCTCTCCCATTCAACAATTTCAAAATTTTGAACAATTGAAAACGGTGAATCCATCCCATTAGTCCAATATTGCCAAAAATAAAGGGAAAAACCGAAACAATAATAACCCAGGACCAGGGGGAAACAACCCCCAACATAACCAACCTGTTGGGGCCAACCAGAATCAGGGAAACTAGAACCCCCAAGGGAGAAATAACAACAAACGCCAAGGGAAGAACAACAAAAACCTCCAGACGAACTTCCCTTTCTCTCTTTGTGGCGAGCATGGCCATTATACTCACCATTTCCCCCAAATCATTGACTTCAAATGAATGAAATATTCCATGAATGTGCCACGTCCTCTAGCACTGCCTACCTCTCAGTAGGCCCCACAACAGTATTTGCAACAACCACCCCCAACGGTGTTGCAAAACCCTATTCCACATCAATATGTGATGAATACCCAATAGGAAATGCACCCTGCCCCAGTCAAATGGGACAATATCAAAACCTTGGGAATCCATTGGATCGCACTATCCTCTTCACTAGCGAAGAAGAAATTATTCTACAAACATGCAGTCGTCAATACAGTGCAGCCCCTGAATCTACTCCCACCACTTCATAGGAAGCTCGAGTTAAAACCAGACAACCTTTAATGATTCCATGCCCTAACATTGAACCACCCATTTGTATTCCTCACATCCCATTATGATGGAATGCCAACAACCCTTAGGCTAGTGTGCCACACAATTACAGTTTGGTTAATGACTTGGTGCAATATCCTGCAGCCATATCAGTCCTGGAGGTTCTCCATACCTATCCCACTCAATGTAAATCATTGCTTTCCACCTTGGGGGCAGTCGACCCTACTGATACTAGACTCATTAGATTTGATATAGATTGTGGGGAACCTTGTTTCCCTGCTTTGGTAGCTTTTCAGATACCAGTAAAAATTCAGAACATCACAATTCATCAATGCATCATTGATGAAGGTGCATCCACATGCATCATGTCCAAAACTGTAAGGCAAAAACTTGGCTCCCCCAAGATAATACCATCCGCCATCACTTTGAGAGCTTATGATAGATGACCATCCTCTCTTGAAGGGCTCTTTCAAAATGTCCCCATTCAACTCGGGGGAAAACCATTCTTATTGACATTGAGGTTATAGACATCCTGCTCGATCACAACATCTTGTTCGGATGTAGCTACATGTATGCTATGAAGGCTATGGCCTCTTCTGTGTTTTGAATGATGATGTTCTCATACAATGGAAAGATCATCACCATCGACCAAGTTTCACATTATGAGCCCAACCCTTCCTCCAACATTGATAACATCCTAACTCTTGTCCATAATAATTTCGATGCCTACCCACTCATTGAGATGGGCCTCGACATTTTCAAGGACCCATCCTTGCTAGGAGCATACCATGGAGCACCACCGCTCATACATCCCTCAGCACAAGTGTGTTTTGTCTCTTCTGATGGAACTGAAACTAGAGATACCATTCCTCCCATAGAGGCTTCTCCACTCCCTGATGTCCCACTAGTCATAGAACTCCTATCTCAAGAATCCACTGAGAACTCTCCGACACCACTTGTTCCCGATTTCACTCTCCCCCGGGGTCACATCCTAGTTTGGGAGACAGTCCCCCAAGACATTACTCAAATCCCCTTATTCTACCCGCCATCGGGCGTACAAGCCTTCTAGGTAGCCACAACGCTTACCCTTCCTAACATGGTGCTTTCCATTCTGGTATGGTATCTACATCCACCCACAATGGTCCCTCAACCATCCCTCCCTCCCCAAACAAAAGGAATCTTGATGCATATTCCAGTACTAAATCCAACCACACCACCCTCACCCCAACTTGCCAACACCACCAAAACAGCTGGGGAAAAATGGAAGAAGAAAGAGCCCACCGCTCCACTTCCTCCCCATGTTCAACCTCCTTGTGCACTTTTTGAGAGAGAGGGACAACCCACAAATAGATGTCCCTCTCTCCTCGAGGTACATAATCTGATCCAACTCCCTAGAGAGACCATATTGCTCATCGCTTCACCAAGCACACCTAGTACTACCACAATTTCCTCAGTTGTAGGGAATAGAGGGATATGAACCAAATTCGCATGTCCCATCTATTCAGAGTATGGCCATTACACTCATCATTACCCTGCCTTACCTCAGTTTTGAAAAATGCTAACGACAGTACGCCAACGATTTCAGCAAGACCCCTCTCCACCCACGTCATCGAGTACTCATGTCACTGACATCCATTATTTCACAACCTGAGTCAATGAACAGATGAGGTTCCCTTGCTCTCTTTTTGAATCACTTGATCATTTCACATACCAATGTCCTACGATCATTGAATATAGGCATCATCAAATGGCCCTTATTCAAAATCCTCCAACTACCCCACTTCCTGTGATACCAATGATTACCCCTACTCCATCTCCAGATATTGTTCATATTTTCTTTCCTGAGCCTAAGGCACTTGATACTCCTCCATGGTTCATGGATAGCCCATATGAGGATTTTTCCCCAAATCCCCCCAATTCTCTAGTTCATTTCCCCATGGAAATCTTACGCCCAACCATAATTTTTAACCCACAGTATCTCAACATTTGGTTCATGTCGAGTGAACCATCGCAACTTACTTATGCAACCCCCTCTACATCTTTTCCACCTAAAGACAATCACACGGTGATAGTCACCGACGTTACTTCCTCGGACCCCCTATATTCTTGCATTTTTCACTGCAATGAAGACATCCTAGAATAAATAACTACCCATGATTTCCCATGGAATGTGCTCCATCACAGAGCACTCTTTCTCTCACAAGGAGCCTTTGACACTCCTAGACAAGACTCCATATATGCAATCGAAACCAAGGATTTTATTCCATCGGGGCATATAGACTAGTTCAACAACCCTATCCCTACCCTCGATGCTTTTGATGAAGGAAACATGGCCAACATTTCCTCCACTGTCAAAATTGATATTTCCATCAAACTTGGAATCGTAGAAGAAATCACCATTGGCGCCGCATGCTCCCCTAAATAACTTACAACTTACAAAGCTCTCTTCCAGGAATACTATGCAATTTTTTCCTGGTCATACACAGAGATGCCTGACCTTGATCCTTCTATTGTCAAACATCATATAGATACATGGCATGATATCACACATGTGCGTCAAAAGCAACGCCTTCTTCACCCATCCAAAGAAGCGGCCATCAAAGCTGAAATTGACAAATTACACGCTGCAGGGTTCATATACCCCATCTCTTACACGTCATGGGTCTCCAACCCCATCCCTGTCAACAAAAAATAGGGCATTATTCACATCAGCACTAACTTTCGTGATCTCAATCATGTCTGTCCCAAAGACAACTTCCCAACACCTTTCATCGACCAAATTATCGATGATTGTGCCGGCCATGAGGCTTTGTCCTTCATGGACGGGTTCTTTGGCTACAATAAAATTCAGATTCATCCTATAGATCAGTATAAAACTGCATTCACCACCCCATGGGGTAATTTTTCCTATCATGTCATGCCTTTTGGACTCAAGAACACTGGTGAAAAATTCCAATGGGCCATGACTTACATTTCTCATGATCTCTCTCGCATCATCCTCACATACTTAGACGACCTCACCACTCGATCCAAGAAACACACTCAACATTTAGATGACTTACGAGTTGTCTTTCAAAGGTGTCATCAGTACAATATCTGCTTAAACCCCCTCAAGTGTGTATTCTACATCACCTCTGGATGCCTCTTTGGGTTCATCATTTCCCAATGTGGCATCACACTAGAGCCCCTCAAGGTCCAAGCCATCATAGAAATTCCACCACCTTGGAATTTATGCCAACTGCAGAGCCTACAAGGCAAAGTCAACATTTTGCGATGCTTTGTCCCAGATTACTCCACTCGCACACATGGTTTCCTTCGCTTTCTACGTCACGGTATCCCATTCTGATGGGATGAACATGCCCAAACTCCTTTTGATGATCTCAAAATGATGCTCTCCAATGCCCCTTTGATTACTCTACTCGACTCTGATCACGATTATATCCTCTACTTGTCAGCCTCAACAGTATCAGTAGTAGGAGTTCTCGTCCAACTAGGGGATGATGGCCGCAAGCATGTTATTTACTACATTAGTAAAAACCTTTCAGGGCCACCCATGAACTATAATCATGAAGAAAAACTCACCCTTGCAGTTGTCCTTGCAGTCCAAAAACTGCATCATTACATCCTGCTTTGCACTACCAAAGTTGTGGCAGATTCCAACCCCATGCAGTACTTTCTTAGTCACCGACAAATCAATGGAAAATTTGCTCGATGGATCATCATCCTTCAAGAGTACGACCTATATTTTTCAACTCCCAAAAGCAAGAAAGTGCTCATCCTCGCCGAACTCATCATAGTGTTTCCCTTAGATACTGCTAGTTCGCCTGTCAATATGGACTTCCTCGATGGACATATCTTCTACATCCCCTCGGATGACCCCTGGTATGGTGACCTTCTCATCTACCTTCAGACATAGAATTTTGGGTCTCACCTCTCCAGAGATGATCGTCAGCGCATTCGTCATCAGTCCTCTCGATATCTCCTCATCGATGACATTCTATATCGACGTGGGGTCGACACCATACTCCGTCGATGTTTGACTATCGAAGAAGCTGATAGAGTCTTGAATGATTTCCATAGTGGCACCTGCAGTGGCCACCTCTCAGGCATGTCCACCACCTAGAAAATCATTTGAGTAGGATACTTCTGGCCCACATTGTTTCATGAATGCATCCACGCTGTGAAACGATGTGATAAATCCCAACTTTATGCCAACAAAGTACGAGCGCCACTTGATCTTCTACACCCAGTCATCACTGCTGCCCCCTTTTGCAAATGGTGCATAAACTTCATGACTTACAATCCTCCATCTAGCAATGGACACAAGTACATTGGCTTGGCATTTGATTACTTCACCAAATGGGTTGAAGCCATGCCTACCTTCAACAACATCACTGACACTACAACGCATTTTTTATTTAATCACATCATTTCCTACTTCGAATTACCACTACAGCTAGTCTCCGATCACGACAAACAATTTAAGAATAAGATCTTTGTCAAAATTTCCTCAAATCTAGGCTTCTCCCACGATTTTGCCTCCCCATACTACCCTCAGTCCAATGGATAGGTAGAGGCAGTCAACAAGGTCCTCAAAACCATGTTGCAATGCATTGTTAACAAACATAAGACCAATTGGCACCATATGTTGTTTTCATCACTATGGGCTTATCGCACGACAGTTAAAACTGCCACTGGTTTTACACCATTTCATCTTGTCCATGGGGTCGAATCCACTCTCCCCATCAAGTGAGAAATTCCAACATTGCACATCGCTATCGAGCTATTACCTGACACTGCTCCAATGGAGCAGCACTTACTGAACTTGGATTCATTGGATGAAGACGGTTGGTCTTCATTACAGAACAATGAGGTAGCCAAAAAATGGTCAAAGGCCACCTTTGACTGCCATGTCAACCTTCGCTCATTTAAAGAAGGAGACCTTGTCCTTTCCTATGATATCGCTCACGATACCCTCGACCATGGAAAATTTGATTTATTATGGCATGGACCCTACATCGTCCAACACTGCCTCACTAAAGGTGTATACATCATTTCCTCTCCTGAAGGCTACCCTCTCAAAGAACCCATCAATGGGTTGTACTTAAAAAAAATTTACGCCTGAGCATAGTCATTATATAGTAGGATTTTTCTTTTTTGTACATGTTTTGTAGAGTTTTTAATCTTCTTTTTCCTCCATGCCTTATGTCTAATCTACCATTTGTGTTATTGACAAATGCCTTCTCCATCGGCCTACCACATTGGTTACGTTGACAGAGCTAGTTGATGGACACAAAATCTCGCTTGGGCCGCTTGGGCCTTCTATACCCCCTCACATGAACTGCTCCACTCCAACGGCATATTCTTGGTCTCAACAACCAATAACCAATTCGAATACATAGCCATCCTTGGCCTCCTCGCTGAGGCCATTCATCGCCATATTCTCCACCTTAGCATCTTATTAGATTCCCATCTTGTCATCCTGCATCTCAACAATGTGTACCGTGTCCGCGATCCTTGCCTCTTTTGCAAATACCTTCAAGTTAGACTCTTATCTCGACATTTTGATTCAATTACATTTACACATAGTCCATGACAATTTAATCAAATAGTAGATAATATGGTTAACCTAGTATTAGATTGGCATTTATCACATCAAGACACCATTACACATACACAAATCATCAAAAATCTGTCACAGCATATATATTAGACATCATAAAAAGCATCACGAAACATCATCACATGTGAACATCACAAAGATCCCAATAATGTATATCCATATATATATAGATCAATGTGTTATCAATGTTTACAAAAAATAGTACAAAATGTACATCGCCTGTGGACAGATGAGCCACCTCATCCCTATAGGTACAAAATATGTGTCACAATACCCTATACAAAATGGGCTCGCACACCTATATAAATACAAAAAAATATATATACAATAAGAGAACTCATGGCACCTCTATCGTGCCACCACCAGGTCCTTTATCTAGAGGAGGTGCCCCACCAGCTAGGGGTCCTCCAGGTCCAGGGGGTTGTCGCCCAGTAATAGTTGCTCCCGCTACAGCTGCTCTGTGGATCAGGGTCCACAACTCTGTCGGACGGCCCACGCACTGCTCCAAGACTCCCTCATCCTTGACCTGCATCTACATGCACTCAAGCACTCCCTATAGCACCACCACCAACCAACGACGAAATTCCTCAAGCACCCCACCATCCTCTCCCTGAGGTGCATTCAACATCCCTGCACCAGGCTCGTGGAATCTGCATCTCCTACCAGCTCTCGCATCATCGACTGGCCTCGCACCAACCTCTTCCCTCTGATTTCTCTCTCCCACCCATGTCTCTCCCCATGACGGTCTCATGGGCCCCTGACGAGATGATGCTCTAACTAGCTCCACCTCTCAGCCTCGTGGCCCCACATCTACACACACAACAAACAAACGATAGCATCAACATCCATCCATACATAAAACATATGCTATACTATCAAAATCACAAAACATCAAATACATCAATGTACCTCTGTGGTTCCAATCCTCCCTAGGAGGTAAGACCATGTTTGGGTCCTGATGATAGTCCATCCCTCCATATGGGTATCGCAGCATGATCTGTGGCATCTGACGCCACACACATGCTAGCTCGGTCGTAAAATAATGGCCACCCTCCCCACCCCCATGTCATACCAAAATCGATTCCCACCACATCAATCATGGATCTCGTGCATCAGTCACCTCCAAGAAAACTCTAGGGCACAACATGGTCACCCTCTCCAAGAACCATACCACCAAGATCAACCCAAAGGAAAAATCACCCTAGTCGGAGGCCCGACACTGGTTGAGCTGCCCCATCATCTTGGTGTGCAACATCAAGCCCCAGAAAAAATGCTCTCTACCCATTTCCCTCTACCTAATCCTCAGTTGACCACCACTGATCCGCTGAGAAGCTAAGGATATGTAGATCCTCATGATCATTGCGGTGATGCAATGATGCACCATCGCATTCATCACCCCAATCCACACAACTGAGCCTAACATAAAATCCTCTCCCGAACAGTATGTCTAGGCCAAATCTACCATGTGTGCCTCCCCTGACAACTAAGGATCAACAGGCATGTCTCTCCCCCGAAAAGGGAGCCCGATCAAGAAATAGAGATCCTCCATTGCAGAGAATGTCAGCTTCTCCCCCCCACACAATGCATCACTGCAACTCAATGCTCCACATAGAAATCAAAAACTGAAACAGGTACTCCTTTTCCCGTAAAAGTGATCAATCGAAGAACTTTAGCAACCCATGAGCTACCAAAGGTCTTTGAACACCCAGCTCATCATCCCTCACCGCCTCCTTGAGGCGCACCCATTCCCTCTCCCTCCAGTGGACTGGCATCCTGAACTGCTCACCTGCATTCAAAAAACCAACACTTGATCAACCATCACACTTCATACAACAAAAAACTTCAAAAAAGACAAGTTTTTTCAACCCCCCATCCTTGCCTCAAGTGCGCGACTATAACCCCCCACAGGTGCACACAATGCACTCCTATTCTTCGAACAATTGTGCATCAATGTGTAGTCGTCGAAGAAACATATGTGCATCAATGCACACTTGTCACACACACAGGCATGCATTCGTGCGCCCCTGTTCACTCCATAGTTGCGCACAAGTGCACAACTGTCAGAGAAACAACTGTGCACAAGTGTCCTGCTCTTTTTCGAATAGGCACACATCAAATTTGCACCTGTTTCCCTTACTCACACTCCCTCATGTGTGACTATCCTCTATACAGAAATGCACCCAAGCACGGGAATCCTTCTATCGGCTGTGCACTGGGGGGCCCACCCTCACAAAACCCCATCGTATGGCCATCTGTACAACCCTTCCCAGAAAATAAATCCTAATTACTATGCAAGAGGATGAGACCACTAACCTGGCTCTCACTAATCCTGGATCTGTTGGCTCGAACTCCCAGAATCTCCAAATCTCCTCTCAAAACCTCTCGTCAACTCACTATGGAAGCCGATACAAATGAGGTGGAAATGTGGGTCATACAACTATATATAGTCCCTTTTTCCAAAATTCCATGCTCAATTACAGGAGCTCAGAGCATCCATTTTCTGATCCATCTTTAGCCATAGGATTAGGATCCTGTCACCTACACAATTACATTACTTAGGTCACCATCCATACTTGTCCCCAGGGGAGCATTTTTCTCACAACACTCTCAAGTATGCATGCTCATGTTCAAAATTATCGAATAACTATTATATGTTCTTTCTCTTCAGATATTGTTCATGTCGGGTATCTAGTTTTCATGTGTGTAGGTACTAGGTCATCTCGCATCAATGCAGCCCCTTCAGGTATATTATTGACACTGGAATGTAATCATTCCCTCTGAATATCAATTGCATATCCCATTCACAACCTCTGACATTTTCTTGTAGGATCCTCACATCCAGATCTGCAGTACTATCACCTCCACTGCATTTCAGTACTATTAGCAAGTAGCACTCTCTCCTACAAGATTTGTCCCATTCATATCCCCCTTTGTCACTTTGAAACTCATGCTTCTTTCACCCCCTAGAGATGGGAGTCTCATTAGTCTTACGCATGTTTGAGAATCAACCACATACTCCTTCTCCTCATTTTTTCTATCTTTCCCAATGGACTCCCAGGATATCTCTTCACGGTTCCAATTTGACTGCACCACCATAGTATCATTAACCTTCCACTTTCATCCACAATCAATTTTCTCATATGCAAATTTCCCTCCATTCATTTACCTCACACAAAAACTCACCCATGGGGCCTCCATCCTCTGCCAATTCTCCATACAACTTGCACCCTCATAGGCCACTCCATCTTGCACTGGGGCACCCATTTCTCTATCTATATGCTTATCCCACCTTATTCTTTATTTATTTGATAAATGTACAAAGCCTTTGTTTCCCGCATTTACATAGCTTTTTGTTGTCGCCTTTAGTGAACTTATTTTCCAGCAAAGAAACCTTTGTCTCCCTTGGTTGGGGCATTCCTTACCTCCTACCCTTGTTGATATTTTCCATAAACCCTGAGTATCCCACAATCCATATACCTCTGATCTATGAGTTTATCCACTTTGTCATGCCTCTGGCACAATTTATCCCATGTCTAGTCATGCCCCTGATGCTAGATCCAGTTTCACAGGTTGTTGCCACTCATACTTCACATATATCCCCAACCAAGGATAGTCTTGAGTATCACCACCTCTTGGCTTCGTCCATGTATCTTATCAGTTCTTGATATCATCCAGTGGATTTCATGAAGCCCTTTTCTTCTTGGAGTCATGTCTCCTTTTCTGTCGACATCAACACATTTTCCAGAAGGGCAATAGTATCTTGACTCTCATTACCTTTACAATGAGGAGACTCAGTCGACCCAACAAGAATCATCATTTCTCTCTGCTATTGTTGACCCCCATAACATTCGACGCCAACACAATTTGATGTTATGGTGGGTCTTACTTTATGACTATTGCAGTTCTTTTATACTAGCCGGAGACCTTTGAAATTTGTTGGGTCATCAATGCCTGCGAGTCATCGACACTCCTTACAAGTGTTATCACCTCTTTTCAGAGTATGTTCACCATCATAATTGTCATCTTCCATTCTCAAACCACCTCGGAGGGCGCTACAGTTATCTACATCAGCATACACCTTTAGTTACTGTCTTACACATTTTAGTTACATGACACGAGCATGGGGCATGCCTGCCTTGTTTGTATACAATTTTTATTTTTCCACACCTCAAGAAAGGTTTGGGTCCCATCAATTCCCCTCTCCCTCCAATGGGTCTCTCTTGCAATTCCTCTCAACACTCTTCCTTACAATGGTATTCTCAGTAGAAGAAATATTGATGTATTTTAGTGATACGTATGCTCCTAAACTCACACATTAGGGGGAATCTATTATCACTAAAATTTTGTCTGCAAATAGTTACAGGAATATAGCATCTCCAAACACCTATTAGTTCATTCATATCCCCAAAAATTCATTTCCAAAGGGCAAAAACTATACAACTAGTTAAAAAATTAACATGTGCAGAAGAACTACAGGAAGCGCGTGCACATACGCAGGTCAAAAACTTCAGAAAAGCACACATGTGCTCGATGCATGACTATGTACGCAAAATGTCACGCACACCTGAGAATGATGCATTTATGGTTCTTGTCATCCCCTCACCCACTTCTTGTTCATCTCCCAAGTTGTTTTGACCCTCAAATCCAAGCTGAATCTAAGTTGGGGGCTGGTCAAATACCTAAGGGTGCCCTAAAGGGCCCCTTGTTCACACCAAAGACCGGTTGGATAATGCCTCAAAGATTTGCTATAAAAAGAGGCCATGGGTGCACTATGAATTCAATAATCTCATTGTATTGTTATGCTGCCTCTATTATCCTACAAGGAACCTCTTTGCTTCTTGGATTATACTAGCATCATCTCATTAAGCTATTCAACTCACCTCTTGAGGGAATAAGCTTTGATTTCTTCACCATTTCCTTTCTAGTTTTCCATTTGTAAGAAGAGCTCTCACATAGGGGATTCAAGAGCCCTCCCTTGGAGGAAGAGGGGATCCATAAGTCTCCCTTTCTCTTTAATGTTTTCCCACTAATACAATCTATCCAATGGTGGCATGAATATTGGTCAATTGTTTGGTTGATTTTGGTTCTAATTTCTTTATGCACTTTAGTTTTGTTTCTTTAGTTGTTTGTTCATTTCATGTGATTGAGTCATTTGAATCATACAATAACTTCTGTCATGTTCAGCTGACCCAACTGGACTTGCAAGTGTCCCTTTTTTTCTCATTCAAGTGGTGAAAAGGATACAACAAAAAGCTTAGAGAATCTATGTTCCAGGTCAACAGAAGGTTGAAATAAGGAGAGATGTGACTTTTGATGAAAATATTTCCTTAAGGAAATCTATAGAAGATTCCATGGATTCCAATGATGAAGAAGAACATGAAGGTCCCAAGGAAGAAACTAGATGTTCTCTAGAACATCCCAATGAGGAACCAAAACAACCACTTGAACCTGTGGAACCAGTTATTGTATCTGAGACCAAAAAATGACCAACATGGATTGAATCCACCATGCAAGAAGAAGACATACATAAATATCCGGGTGGTATCTACAGGGAAAGAAAGAGGCCCAAAATATTCTCTAGTTATGCAACACTCATGACAAGTCTTGTCAATGCAGAACCTTCCACCTTTGAAGAAGAATTCAAGAAGAAAGAGTGGAAGGAAGCTATGATGGAAGAATATCAATCCATCATGAAAAATGATGTATGGGAAATTATGCCTAGACCTAAAGGTAAGTCTATAGTCACTTAAAAATAGCTTTACAAGATAAAGCATGCAATACATGGAAGTATCTATATATACAAAGCAAGATTTGTGGCTAGAGGGTTCTCCCAGTAGGAGGGAGAAGACTATGATGAGATGTGTTAGCACTCCGTAAATCTCTTTGGCTGAGAAACAAACAACGAAGGTAACTTTTTCAAACAACTTTGAGACCCGAAACTAGCCTTTCAGATCTGGAGAGGGCTCTCTCGGAAATGGCACAGTCTTCACGCAAGATATGACTTTAGAAGCAATGGCTAGATTTAAACAACTTTAAAAAAATGGGTTCTGGTTACATTGGCTCAAGAAAGTAAGACTTGGGCTATGGAGTCAATTTGATGGAATGACAGAGATAAATGAATCGGTGATAGGACTTGAGAGGAAAGGGCTAGGTGAGTGACAATCTTCAGTGTAAAATCGTAATGTGGTGAAAGAAAAAATAGGAAGTGACTCAAGAGCGCTGCCGCAAGAAAATTCAGAGTCAGCTTTAGAGGAAAACGTTTTTGTCTAAGTGGAGCGAACAAGGGATGTTGTATAGCGAATCCATAGGTTTGAAATTTGTTTCCAAAATAGACAATAAAAGATATGAAATAAAGACAACAGGAAGCACATACACAAAGAAAGGGGCACAATACATCGAACTATCACAACTAGAATCCTTTCATCAAGTCACACGACCTTTTCATTAAATTTTGGTCAAAAATCAAATTTCATACAATAACAGTCATCTACCCAATTTGCCAACCAACCTGGCTTACATTGAAAACATGAAATATATAAACAAGGGTGTCACTTGGGCTACCTTGTTTTCTAACCGCTAACCCTAAGCTAGGAAGAACATGCAACATGCGCCAAAGACTCTTCGTATGGTACCACCCAAAAATAGGCAATAATCACACCTGTCCACTAATGACTATCTTCAGGTTCACCACGGGGCCTTATTGTCGATCAAGTTCTCATGTGGGAAAATATGTGTCACTGTGTTCCCTTGATCAGGTGTCCTAGCGAACAAGTGTCTGTTGAAAACTTTGTTGTTCGTAATAACAGCTCTGCTTTTTGTTAAGCACTCATTCGCTGGAGAAATATGTGCGGTAAATAACTATTCAATTCTCATGGTCATTATCAAAATGGTATGATACCTTAGAGAACACGTACCACTCAAAACTGGCATGAAGAAAATGACGCCCACTAAACTTTCTCTTTCTGTGCACTAGTAAAAGCCACACGAATTTCCTTTTTGGCCACTTTGCCTTCTCTGGGATGCTCCGTGTGCTTTTCTCCTACTAACCTTTGTGCCTCTCGCAGCTATACAATAAGGTACTGTGCCTCTCTGAGCTACCTTTTCAACCATGCCACGTTCCCTCCGTGACTCTATGTAGCTGACACTTTCGCGGTTTTTGTTGTTAGCTATCACCTTAATTCCTTGTTTTCCTGATAGAGCTCGGCAATAGCCAACTTTGCTTGCTTTAGTTGCTGAGACGATGCTCCTTCATTTTCTCCTACGACATCCACTCTCCTTGCTTTGTTCCTGCCTTCTCTACTCGATTTCCCAGTAGGTTCTAGCCGGATGGCACGTTTGAGTAGTTTTTCAGCTATCAATCCAACGTGTGGTTCTTCTACAATTTGAGCTTCCGTGATCTCTTTGTTATTTCTCGGCCTTCCCCTCCTCCGAGGAAGCTATTGTTGGGAGGAGGGGGCTCTTACTGTCTCCCCTTCCTATATTAATTTCTCTACTTCAGTTGTTTCACGATATGATATGGTCCTTTCTATAGGTAAGAGGAAAGTTTATTTCGCGTCTCTGGGAATGCCTACCATCGGTGGGAATGAATCCCAATCCTTTTGGGGCTTGGATAGTTTAGTTCTTTTGTTTCACGTGCCCTTCCCTGTGCCCTGAGAAGGTGCCATGACATGACCGAGAAGTATCCTGCGCATAGTGAATTCAACAAATGCACATGAGAGAAGGCTCTAAACAAGCTGGACTAGTAAGGAGGATCACAAATAGATTTTTCAAGACCGATTCTGTGGCCGGAGAGAATGCCAAACTTCTAAGATTTATAACAAAATGACCAGGAGGAGAAAACATGCTGGAGGACAACAAATTTATGGCAATGAGATGTTTCAAGTCAGGTTGTAGGTTGTCCATGGAAAATCCCTACATGTAGGATGCAGGTGACAAGGCTTGTTGGGCATTGCATGATATGGACACCGTAAATTTTCGTCCCTTTGGCCTTGCCGAAGTGACCTCTACTGACCACTTGACTCAACCCGGGCATGTGAGGACTGGTTTCTTAATGAAATTTGGCTTTCTGTATAAGACATGCTTGTACCATGTATACAACTCCCGACTCTGACACCCCTTCCCATTTCAAAGGGCCAACTGACCACTTGCTGACTTCAATTTGGGGTGTTACGTACCTGACCTCGCATGTTTGGGTGCATGTGTCACAACATGACTCAAAAATAACTCTAAATGGAAAAAAAAATGGTGGTGCTAAAATCTAGCTCCAATGAGGATGTTATCCTCCCCGTGAGGTAGAAAAGAACAGTAGACGAGGTGCCTGACCATTGGGATTTATTTGGCCTCTAGACACTAATCCATATAAATGATGGATAGAAAACAAACTAGACTCATTGAAACAACTTCTAAGACTTCAGCATAAACTTAGGGCCTTCACTTCGAGCTTCAATTTCCGCTGACCTAGTGACTCGGCACAAAAAACAAACGATTATTTACAATGACATATGACTTAAATATAATTTATTTTGTCAGGTAACGTTTGAGGAACCTGTCGTTTACAGGCCCCCAACCAAGACACACTCCATCTGGTCCCTCTAGGAAATAAGCATTATCTCTGCAGTACATGTTGATCTTGTATGACCCTATCCAAAGGTGATCAAACTTTTCATGCTTCCCTTTTCCTTCATTCCTCGCGTCCCATCCCAGCACCAAATTGTCTACCTGAAAATCTTCCTTCTTGGCATGTTTTTCAAAAGCTTTCGTTATCTTCTTCTGATGGAGATGAGATCAATTATACACCTCTTCCCTCGCCTACTGCATGTGAATCAGCTGGTTTATCCTCCTCTGTGCATCATCTAGCTCAACCTCCTGTTCTTGTAACAACTTCCTGACGGACGGTCCTAGCATGGTTGGGAAGATTGTGTCTATGCCATAAACGATCTAGAAAGGTGACCTTGATATGGACTTTTTGGTGGTGATCCAATCTACCCACAGGGCATAGATCAACTTCTTATGCCAAGCTCTCTTGTTGTCTTGCAAGAGCCTTTTGATGATCCTGGTCAGGCTCTTATTTGAGGATTCTGCTAACCCATTTCATTGTGGATAATATGTCGTGGAATGCCCCAGGGTTATGTTATAATCCTAGAATAACTTCTCCATATTTTTAGACTTGAATGTGGCTGCATTATCTGTTATGATTTTAACATGGCACCCGAACCTTGACAAGATGTTTGTCTCTAGGAACTGTATGATGACTGCGTCGGTTTCTTACTTTATGGGTACCGCCTCAATCCATTTCGTAAAATAATCGGTGGTCGTGAGAATCCATTTATGTTGCGCAGAGGATGGAGGATTTATCTCTCCTATGAAATATAGGCCCCACTGGATGAAAGGTGCTTCGAATGAGATTGGCTTCAACAACAAGGACTGTAGATTTCTCCTCCCATCGAAAATATGGCACTCATGGCAACTGGAGATCTCTTTGTATACATCGGCAAAAATCATCGGTCTGTAATAACCCGCCCTCAGGATCTTGTGCGCGGTGGTCTTCCAATAGTGGTGTCCTCCACAATCACCTCTGTAAAATTCCTGTATGGCCCGTTTCACCTCATCCTCCAACAAACAACTTAACAGTATTCCTCCAGAATATTTCCAGTATAGTGAATTGTCCAAGGCACAAAACTTAACTGCTTTAAGCTTGAGGAATCTAGCCTTAGTATTACTCATGCCTTGAGGGGCCTAGAGATTATCCAATATGTTTTTCCTCTTTTGTCACCTAAATGAGAAAAACAGAGGTTCTTACGAGATTATTTGGGTTAGCTAAGCAAGATAGTTGTATAGGAAAGGGTTAGAAAAATAAACATAAAAGACTAAGCTAAGAATCAAACTAGGAAAGGAAAGAACAACTAAACTATTG
>SNQJ01S0054518.1:28076-40640 GCA_010110895.2 Picea sitchensis | reverse complement strand
TAGCCTTAAGATGTGAAATTGTAGAACTTAAGCAAGAAAGGAAACCATGCAAGATAATCACACCACAACACCGGTCCCCCCCCTTAGGAGGAAAAAGAAAGGTGGGGATTGTTTACCCCACTTATTTTATTACTTTCTTATTACAATGCTTTTTCCTTTTTTGGGAGGCTTGTGATCCTTATATCTCTGGATCACAAGGTTTACAAAGTTTCAAAAGGTGTAGTCTTCAAAGGGATGCTTCCACATGTCAAAAATGCTTCGATTTCTTCAAAATTTGGTAGAGTTTCCCCTTGTTTTATTAGCGAACTGCAAAAAACCAGCAAACAAATAGAGATTAAATGCACCAAAAGACACTTTATAAGTGCCTTTGGATAACAAACCTTAAAGCCCAAACTTGCTAGAAAAAATCTAAGTATAAATATGAATTTTTTTATGACTTTTTGATAATAAAACTATAAGATAAAGAAGGCTCTCTTTAGTGACTTTTGTTTGCTGTCCTAAATCAGCAAGCAAATGACACTAAGTAGCTTGATTTAACAATAAAGCAACCTACTAAACTACTCACTTTTATGCTTTTAAAAAATTGAAGAAAAGGACTTGCAAAAAGTGACTTTTTACTTTTAGATCTAGCTTTAGATATGAGAAGGAAACTTTGATCTAGATCTAAATGAACATGCATGCATGAGATCTACTTGATATAGCTTTGGAAATTGAAATCTACTTGCATGCAAATTAGAAAGTAACCAAAAGAAATTTAAAAATTTGTGAGAGAGAGAGAGAGAGAGAGAGAGATTGAGCCTGTAAGGTGAAATTTCTTTTATGGGCTATGGAGTCTTTTGGTACTTATGCAGAGAGACTTTGTCTACTTGAAACCTTCAAGGATGTAGAGGATACGCTAGGCAACGCCTTCTACTCCTTGGAGGATGGGCAACCTGTAAGCAAAATACTTCACAAAATAGGGGTGCACACTCCCCTTTCCAATCAAATAAAGTGCTTCCTACACATGAGATCTCAATAGCAAGTTAATCCATTCGGAAAAGTATGCAAATCAAATATCTCATAATTTTAAAGAAAGTAAAACCTATCTATCAAAATAGTCTTGATAAATTATACAATCTAGGAAACAATACCTTCATTCAAATAGAAAAGATATGCAAAGTACAATACAAGATTACCTCATATGATCAAAAAAAGACATGAAGTATCCACACACATGAAGCACAACACCAAATTTGACCTCTAAAGTCTCTTTCTTTATTCCACAAATGATAGTACAATACAATATGTTACAAACCCAAGAGGCTTCTCCCCAACTCCAACTAACTCTAAAGAGGAGGGTCGACTTAGTTTTATAGCACTTGGGGTGAGAATTCCAATGTGGAGGGCGCACATCCCAAAGCTCAAGTGACAATTGGATGTGTGGGATCGAGCCACATCTCCCATAAGGTGAGTTAACTCCCCACTAGTGAAGATAGAGAGTGGGAGAGGTTGCCAAGTGGCCAAGGGAAGGTGGAGATCTCCCTTGGGATCATCAACCCACTCCACAATGCGCCATCTACTCAAGGAGGTGCGCACTAGCCTTTTGGATCTCCATCAAGTGGAGAGAACTTCCTACTTAACTCACTCTAACTCCCTCTAAACTGTCACTAAGTCACAGTGAAGTGAGAGAGAGAGATAGTTAACTAAAAACATGTTTCCACAAAAATTTCATTTGCTGATTTTTGTCTTTTATTTGTCATTTATTTACCTTTTTCGAGAGAAAATCATTTTTTCTTGAGTAAAACTCAATATTTACTCTCGACAGGGTGGTACTCGGGTAAAGTGGGTATTCTGGATGTGAAAACGAGTACTCATAAGGCATATAATGCCTCCTAGTACTATTTTTTTAACTTATTGACCAATTACAATTAAAAAATCCCTTTTTACGGGAAATTTTTATTTGCATAAAACATTAAAAAAAACCTAAGGGCGACTTAGCGCAATTTCCATATGACTAAAAAATAAACAGGAAATTTTTATTTGCATAAAACATTAAAAAGAACCTAAGGGGGACTTAGCGTAATTTCCATATGACTCAAAAATGATGACCTAGCATGGTAATATAAACATTTAGACACTAGACTTGGATTTCCAAGCTAAGGCCTAATCATCAGTACACACTTCAACTTTGGAGGTATTTGAGTGAAAAAACTTAGAAATTATAACTCGCTTAAAATGAATTTCAGGCAAGAAACAATTAACAAGTGAAAAAAAAACACTCTAGAGTATGTACTCATGATCAAGTCTTAGGAGACCAAGCCTTTTACAAAATCATCATGCCAATCTCATCTTATTACAATGCCTTGCAGGGGATGGAAATGAGAAAAAAAGTGGTTAAATTGACCGGTTGGACTTCTGAACTTTGAATTTTGAGCAATTGTTTGCTCAACTGCAAGTCCATCCTAGTGCAACTTGGTGGATAACACAAGGCATCAAAATACACATATTACTAAATATGTCAACTACCACATATAGGTAGTCATTCCCTCTTCTTGTCCTTGGAAAAACCTCAACAAATTCCATGGATATAGTTTTTCATGGCCTTGTAGGGATTAGATGTGGATTGTATAGTCCTTGCTTCCTATTACTAGGCTTGTTGGTACAACATCATACACAACCTTTGATAAACCTAGCTACTTCGTCTTTCATCTCAGGCCAATAAACATACCTCTACAAGTTAGCCATAGTCTTCCCAACACAAAAATGCCAACAACCTTGGAAGTATGAGCCTCTGTTATCGGCTGCATTCTTTTTTCCTCTGGTACACAAGCTTCCCCATGTGGTAGAGTAATCCATCTCAATGATGGTAATCAACGTCTGTTTGTTCCTGTTGATCCACCAGTTGCTAATACACCCCATTGACCCAGTAGTGGTTGATACACCCCCTTGAAGTCCTCGTATGTTGCATACTCCTCTCTGTATGCTTCATGCATGTATCGTTCCATTTGCATAATGTCTCCTAGGGTTGTGATTTTTGGTGCTGGTGGTCTTGATAACAAATGATCAACTTGTTGGCAGTGCCCTTCTTAATCACTAGATGAAATTGTTGCAGAAATCCCATCCATTTAAGGTGTCTTGCTTACTCTGAGTCTGCAAATATTGCAGAGGCTGGTGATTAGTATGGATAATGGTCCACTTACCCAATAAATAGTTTTTCCACTTAAGGTGTCTTATTTACTTCGAGTCTGCAAATATTGTAGAGGTTGGTGATTAGTATGGATAATGGTCCCCTTACCCAATAAATAATTTTTCCACTTCTTTACTACCTACACCAAGGAATAGAGTTCCTGGTCATATGTAGGGTAGTTCAACACTGCTCCATGTTCCATAAAATAGCTCCAAATGATAGCAAAACGGTCTCCCCCCTTGCATTAAATTGCGCCCATAACATACCCATTGGCATCGATTTTCACTTCAAATAACTTATGCAAGTTAGGTATTGCTAGGATTGGGTTTGACTAATCTTCTACATCAATACTACAAATGATTTTTTCCGATTCTTACCTCACTGGAAACTCTTACCATTGGCTATTATATCGTGAAGTGTTGTTTCCATAGCTGAAATGATGTTATGAACTTTCTTAAATATTGGACAGCTCCCATAAAATTCCTAACTTCTATGACATTAGCAAGAATGGGCCATTGAAGGATGGCCTTTATCTTTGCAGGATCAATCCTCAATTCCCCTTTACCATTCACATGCCCCAAGACACGAGGCANAGTAGCCTCCTTATTGGGCCTCTGCTGTATTAGCAGCGAGTCTTCAATGAGAATCCATAAGAGCTCATGAAACATGGGGCAGCATATGAAAGGGATTTCTTTAGTCTGCCCCACATGTTAACTTCAACTCAGCATATCTAGAAGATCATCCAACCTTCACCAAAAGTAAATTATACACTGAGATAATGTCAAGATTAGCAGCCATCTCATCTGGAAAGTAGGATTTAACTTTTATGGTGTATGTTGCTCTCTCATTAGACTAGGACCTTTTATTGAAGTGCCAATTGAAGAGAATGGTGTGAGGTATGGTGATAAAAGAAAATCAAGGAAGTATACAAATTACTATTATGGATATATAGTATTGCCTCTTTATGTTGGAAGATGGTTTGTTTTTGAAAAATATTAAAATTATGTGATTTGATGACGAGGTTTGTTGTCTCCTCTCAGATGGCATGATGCAGGCACTTATGATGCAACAACGAAGACGGGTGGGGCAAATGGTTCAATTAGAAATGAGGAGGAACTCAATCATGGTGCAAATAATGGCTTGAAAATTGCAATTGCATTGTGTGGTAGGTCTTTCTTTTTGGTTTTGGCTTTATGTTTGGAACATTCAATTATGTTGCCTACAAAAATTGACTTTGTAGGAATAAGGTTAGTTCTGATCTTACAATAAATCATTCTATTTTTCGGTATTGGTATTTGTCTTTCAGGTTAATGGGAATAATTAAAGAGGCTAAATTTATATATTTTCGTGTCCCATCAGAATTAGTCAATGAAGACAAGTGCTGGCCTTAGTTGGTTCTAAATTTACTATTTCCAGTGTACATAGTCATTCTGCACATGCCTTTTTTTTCTGAATATCCTTAATTCCAAGAACGCTATCACTGCCTGTGTACATTTAATCATATAGAGAATCTTTGATAGATTTTAACTGTGTCATGATCCAGTTTTGTGCTAGTATCCACTCTAATAGATTGAGATATCCCTATTCCTGGATGTGAAAAAACAGTAATATAACAGTTTCGTTTTATTGTTTGACCTTTAGCATTCATTGATGCTTAAATAGGCCATGCTTCAAGAAGATGAGAATTCTAGCATGCACTGGAAGCAGATGCATATTTCAAGATTTTTTACTTGCCTTTTTTGGCTTCTTTGAAATATCTCGCGGAGAATGTTGCAGGGTCAATTCTTTTTTTGGATAACTTCCTATGTTCATGCTGATAAGGTATGCAATCCCAGTTGTCCACAGGTGTCCAATTTTTTTGGAGTTTGAATGTGACATGTTGTTGCTTCTTGGTACATGATTAGTTGGAGTTCCACGACTTGCATTTTTCTAGAATTGTCATTATCCAAATATGGCGAACAGTGACCACAGCTTCTATTTCTTGAAGCTAAAACCTTGCAGAAGTTCCTCTATCCACAAAATAGTTTTGCTTGTTTTTAGTCTTATAGAGTTTGCCAGCATTCGTTGTTCATATCATATTGTTGCTGTCAAGTTCATTTTGCAGATTCCTAATCTTTGTTATTTCCCATATGCATGATGGGATGCTTTGAAAGGCTTTGCATTTCAACTTGATGCAAATATTGTTTCTTTGTGAACAAGTTTCTGAACTGTTCTGCCTGCCAACATACCCCTATACTTTTTGACCAAAAATTGTAGATTTCACATTATGTGGTATTCTCGTTGAAGATAGTTCAGTTATGCAGATGAGTTAATGGGCTTGGAAGATGCACGTAATTACTTGTTTATGTACCTGCTACTCTCTGTTGAATCTGTAAGTAACCAGAATGCATCGCCCTTGTTCATATTCCTTTTTGTCTATCCCTTCATCTTATTTACAGATAATGCTGCATTTTGGACTATCTGTGTTGCAAAGGTTGGACAAGATATCCTCTATGATGCACACGGAACTATGCTAATTGGCTTGGAAGATGCTCAGCATCACTTTTTAACATACATTCTACTATGGCTTGGATCTGGAAATAACCAGAATGCATTGTCCTTGTTCATGTTCTTTTGTGTCTAGACGTTATTATTGTATTTACACATTATGTGATCTTTTGGACAATCTGCATTGAAAAATTTGTTATCCATGTTAATACTGCTCATTGTGGAAGAGGCATCCAAATCTCTCATTTGGTTATCTTGGATCTATTTCCTACTAATAAAGATAATTTTTCAAATGCTGTTTTATATGATTATTATTATATTTCATATACCTTTTCTTTTAACAATATGTGGTTCTGGGCAGAACCAATCAAGGCGAAGTACCGAAATATTACTTATGCAGACCTTTATCAGGTGAGTGACTGTTGAGCATAATATATGACTTTTGCGGGCAAACAAATTTGGTTGTTATTTGATAGGAGTGCTGTTTTTATGCAGAAAAAAGAATGTTCTATATGGAAGATTAGTTTATCATCGAATTTTATTTGAATGGCTCATTTTTTGATTTGTAGAAAAGGAAAAGGTCATTTTAGCTTTACACCAATTGTAGATCTCATTAGAAGTTTAAGAATTTGTAAAAGTTATGGGATTTATTCCAGCAGCTGTTTGATTTGACATTTCACTCTGATCAGCTGGCCTGCTTACTTTGTTAATTTATGTCTGTCTGTCTTGGGAGTTATGGGACTAAAGATTCTTTATTTTGGAAGATCTGCATGGCAAAGTACAACTGGCTAGGTTTTTTGTATAAAATGTACGTATGATTTTGTTTTATATTAATAGAAAAACAAGAAATTTATTCACAAAAATAAAGGTATGGGATTTTTGAACCTAACAATAGTTTAACAGTGGCAACTTTTCAACTGTTTGTCTTAGATCTAGTAGAAGGCTGTATCAATGTTAGTCTGGCTGGATTACTTACCTTGATCCCAGAAATAGAGCCCTTTTGAAAAGCACTATCAATTTAGATATAACTGTTTTTTTGGTTTTAAAAAGCACACATGCACAAGAAGGAACACTATATTTTGTAGATTTTGTATTGCATAGGAACACAGATTTAAAGTACAATTTTTGTTTTAAACTCAGCTGCTGATGACAAGAATAAATCTCCAGCCAAAAATAGCTCATCCTAAATAGATTTATCTTACCTATTCTATCTTATTTCACTGTATATCCTATCATATCTTAACCCTGATTTTATTTTTAGCAGAATTGGGTGCCCCTAAAATTGGGCATTACATCTTAGACCCCCCCCCACCAAAATGACCATTTTATTTTCTTTCATGGAAAGGGTCATTCTAAACTTCTGAATGTTTTGCACGTTCAACGCTTTTGTGAAAATGTCCACAAGCTTATCTTTATTTTTGCAGCACCTAAATTCAACTTCTTTGCTTTGCTTCTCTTCTCTGTTGAAGTGATGAATATGCTTGGTCCTTGCATGAAGCTCTGGTCTCTTCATGAGCTGATCTGCACTCTGATTGTTGTAGTAGAGGAGTGTAGCTTGAGTATTTTGAAGGTTGCTGTCACCTTGAACCATCCTTGGGCATTTTGTTATATCGATGGTTGCGTCCTCCTTTCTATTTGTATCCTCAAACAGAGCCATCAAGGCTATATTTACCATCTGTGAAGCTGATTGTTGCAGCCTTCTTGACTTTCTACTGCCTTCACTGCCTTTCAGGTAAATCCCGCAACTTTGAACCTGTCAGAGTTTCCAACTATTGGTTTCTTTTTTTGAAAAATAATCCTTATATTTACAATAAAAAGAAAAAAGCAAAAGGGTATATACAATGAACTTCATAACCTCTTCTTCAGAGCCACTAGAGCATAAATAAAAGGAGAATATTCTATTTGATCCAAAGATAGGGCATCTTTGATAAAAAAGCTCCCTTAGCCAAAAGTTGATGGTGTACCTCATCTTTCCACAATGTAGTGAAAGTACATAGAGAGCAAACCTCCTTATGATTATAAACAAACTTACGCCTAATAGGCTAATTTCCATAACACAAATAACACCGATATCCAGAAGCAATGCCAAAGCCCTAAAAAGGCACCACATACAAGAGAACCACCATCACTGATTAAAGCAGCGTGCCAATGCACCCTGCCCTGAAGTAACATATCATGCCGAGTCTCAAACAAGCCCCAACATCACTTGGTGAATCGATACTTCTAGAAAATGTGCTTGACAGTCTCCAAGCGCTTACAAACTGGGCAAAGGCCATCCAAGAGAACACTCTGGGCCAACCTAGCCTTGGAAGGAATCCCTGGATATATGACCAACCATGCAAAAACTTGCAGCTTATAGGAAAGCCACACCGTCCAAACACTATGAAGACGACGAACCCAACGTTCTTTAGGATCCTTAGACACCCATTGTGCATTAAGAACCGAGGAAAGAAGATGTCTTTAATGAAGCACTGAGTACATACTACGAGAGTCATACTGAAGAAGTGGGTGGCCAAAGCCCCACTCCGAGTCTCGCTAAAATTGGCCAAGCATATCAATGTTCATCTTGAACAACTCAGACTCTGGAATAAGGGCTTACAATTCCACGATCAAGGGGCAACAAGAGGTGAGAAGACTATACTCTTGAGCAAGAGATTGCTACTCCTTCCAAGCACGAGTGCTAGGATCCCACAAATCCTGTCAGAAAAAAATGCCCTTACAACTCAATCTATGTGCCTGAAGCATGGCTTCTTTGCAATACAACCACTGCTACCTTACAATGGTTGGAGAAGATCTTTCACTGCTAGCTTTGGTGTCATTAATAATCACCTTCTTTCTCACTGCTTGGATTTGGACTGATTTTTGTTAACTGTTCTCTTTCCATCCTTGTTGGGTTCAACTTGTTCTTCATCCACATGTTTATAATCTTCGTCAAATATCATATATGTATATTAACAATTACATTTTTTTTTTTTGGATCAAAGACCTTGTTAGCACCCAAAAATTCCACCTACAAAACTAGGAGGGAGTTCGACTACCTACTGTTTAAAGAGTGTTGATGTTTGTAGCATTGGATAGGTACTTCCGCATAGGTCTAAGTGTCTAGACGTGTGGGAGTCATCCAAAGCATTCAACCTTAGTAATTTACTTTAATTAAAGGAATTATTAAAGCAAAGTGCTTTTTATAATTAAAGTGAGTTTAATTTAATGAAATGCTAAGGTTATTAGCATTAGTGAATTAAATGAATCTTAGCCATTGATCTCAAATGAGGTGAGATCTAATCTCCACCGTTGATCACTTTGAGGATTAGGGTTATGTTTGATTCGGTCATAACTCAAGATTATAAAAACAAGGCTAGGTGAAGGAGAAATATATCCACTTGAAGAGCAAAGGACTTTTGCCCAAGTGCTTGAGTCACGAAGGACTGTGACTCAAGGGGATCAAGGATAAGAGCAAAAAAGGACTTTTGCTCAAGTGCTCGAGTCACAAAGGACTATGATTCAAGGGGATCTTAGCAAAGGTGAAGAAGAACTTTCATCTAGAGATCAAGTCCAAAGGAAAGTGCAGGTAGTGCAACAAGGAGAAGAAAACCTAGCAGTCAGAAATCGAAGGACAGATTTCTGTGGAGCAGATATGAAGTACCAGTGGACAGATCTAGCAGATATGAGGTAATAGCGGACAAATCTAGTGCAAATCTGAGGTGCTAGTGGGCAGATCTAAGGTACCAGTGGGCAGATCTAGCAGATCCGAGGTACTAGCAGATAGACCTAGGGCATATCTACCAACAGACAGATCTAGCAGATCTGAGGTACTAGTAGGCAGATCTAGCAGATTTGAGGTAGCAGTGGATAGATTTAGTGTAGATTTGAGGCGCTGGTGGACAGATCTAATGCAGATCTGAGGTATCAACAGGCAAATTTAGCAGATCTGAGGTATCCATAGGCAGATCTAGCAGATCTGAGGTACTAGTGGATAGATTTAGTGCAGAGATGAGGTTCCACTGGACAGATCTAGTGCAGATTTGAGGTATCAATAGGCAAATCTAGTTGATTTGAGATACCACCAGGACGATCTTGCAGATCTGAGGACCAATAGACAGATCTAAGTGTCACTAATGAGTAGTGTCATTAGCAAATGAGTAGCATCATTGATTCTGAGTCTTCCAGTGTCCAGGAAGCAACAAACCTGCAGGTTTGGTGGGATGCCATGGTGCAGGATGATGTGTGGGACATTGTGCCAGGATTGAAGGGACAACCAATTCCAGGTGGCTCTTCCAGAAGTACCTTCCTTGCTAAGAGGGAGTGTTGATGTTTGTAGCATCGAACATGTACTTTCGCACAGGTCTAAGTGTCTAAACATGTGGAAGTCGTCTAAAGCATTCAACCTTAGTAATTTACTTTAATTAAAGGAATTATTAAAGTACTTTTTATAAATAAAGTGAGTTTAATTTGAAGAAATTCTTAGGTTATTAGCATTAGTGAACTAAATGATTCTTAACCATTGATCTCAAGTGAGGTGAGATCTAATATCAACCGTTAATCACTTTGGAGACTAGGGTTATGTTTTATTCTGTCATAACTCAAGATTATAAAAGCAGGGCTAGGTGAAGGAGAATAATATCCACTTGAAGGATCCACTTGAAGAGCAAAGGACTTTTGCTCAAGTGCTTGAGTCTTGAAGGATTGACTCAAGGGAATCAAGGACAAGAGCAAAGGACTTTTTCTCAAGTGCTTGAGTCATGAAGGATTGTGATTCAATGAGATCTCAACAAAGGAGAAGAAGGGATTTCATTTAGAGATCTAGTCCAAAGGAGGAAAGTGCAGGTAGTGCAGTAAGAAGAAGAAAACCCAACAACTAGAAATCGAAGGACAGATTTATGGGGAGCAGATCTGAGGTACTAGCGGACAGATCTAGCAGATCTTAGGTACCAACGGACAAATCTAGTGCAGATTTGAGGTACCAACGGGTAGATCTATCAGATCCGAGGTGCCAACTAGCAGATCTAGTGTAGATTTGAGGTACCAACAAACAAATCTAGTAGATCTGAGGTATCGGTAGGAATATCTAGCAGATATGAGGTACCAGTGGACAGATCTAGCATAGATCTGAGGTATCTGCAGGTAGATCTAGCAGATCTAAGGTACTCGTGGATAGATCTAGTGCAGAGTTGAGGTACTAGTGTACAGATCTAGTGCAGATCTGAGGTATTAGCAGACAGATCTAGCAGATCTGAGGTACTAGCATACAGATCTTGCAGATCAAAGGACCAATAGATAGATCTAGTGCAGATCTGAGTGTCCAACAGGCAATTCTGGGCAGATAGGGCATAGGGCTTTTTCAAGGCCAGAGTTGCGAGGTTTGCTGTCATTTGTATTTTTCCTCATGGGCCATTTTGCCAATAAAGAGGCCCCTGTAAACTTGGTGTCATTATTGTAAAATTTCAGACCCCACCCAGTTTCAAGTCTTGTTGATTTTCAATCAATGTTTAATGCCCAAACCCAGTTTTATGATAGCCAAATAAACTCAACATATAAACAAATTTTCAGAATTGAAACAAGAGGATTCTGAAAGATCTTTAATGCAGAAATAAAAACATATCAGCATCACAATATTCAAAAAATTTATACAGAGATTTTTGGTCTAACAACGACCTTGGAAAAACCCACAAGGGGAAAACCACTGAGAGAGGGAGTTTTTATTATTTCAGAGCTTCAGAGATTTTTTTTTTTTACAGCATATTCATCTTCAGAAATTTAATGACAAACTTATCTCGAAAACCGCTCCAAGCTTTCACATAAAATCTGAGCCAAACTCCTCGAAATTCGTGCTGCAATTTCCTGCACACATATACAGGTCTGCTCCTTGATTTCAGTGCCTCTTCTTTGCTGTATGGTTGCCTCTAAATCTGTGCCAAATGCTACAACACAATTATGGGCATTAAATGTTGTATGAACGCCTTGGGAAATGTGCCAAAAATACTCAAAAAATACCCACATAAATTATTCTTGATTTTTGTGCAAATAAACAACAGTATGGACTGTCAAAAATACGTACAGTACGGCCTATTAAACTTGTACTTTCCCTCGATTTTCATGCCAATTTTTTGCTGTATGGTCACCTCAAAATTTGTACAGTACGACCTCATGAAAGTGTTGTACCTCTCCTCGATTTCTGTGCCTGTATTAATGTTGTACGACATGCTTAATCCGTACAGTACAACCTGCAATAAATGCTGTAATATCTCCTCGAAATGTGTGCCAATTCTAGCCTTGGAATGCATGCCCTTAGCAACAAGATAGCTCCTCCTCAAGTCTGCTCAACTTCTCCTTTCTCAACTCTCTCTCAAAATGTTTGAACAACCCAAGAATGGGTGCGCCCTCCTACCCTAATTGACCTCATGAGGGAAGGTGAAGAGTCTTTCGATCCAATAGTGGAGATTGGATGAGATCAACAGTGGAGATAAAGTCACTTAAGTTACCCACTTTCCCTAAGTCCAAAAAGTCACCTTTTAATTTTTCTCTCACAAATGAAATGACTAGGGTCCACATTAGGTACTTTCTCACCCCTTAGGCGCCTAGGTTATGAGAAACTCTTGCCTAGGTGCTTTTTAATTATTTTTAACACTCCCTCTTACTGAGGAAAATGTTACTCACCACTCCAAGCTTGTCCCTGAAGAATACAAACTTGCCTTTGCCCAAGGCTTTGGTGAGTATATATGCAACCTGCTCATCTGTAGATATGTACTGTAGCTCAACTGCTCCTCTCTGAACATAATCTCGGATGAAGTGATACTGAATCTCAATATGCTTAGACCTGTCGTGAAAAAATGGATTCTCAGAGAGTTTAATACAACTCTGATTGTCACAATAAATCATAGTAGGCCTCAACTGCACACCAAACAATCCCACCA
>SNQJ01S0054518.1:11827-28026 GCA_010110895.2 Picea sitchensis | reverse complement strand
TTTTACAGTATATTCATCTTCAGAAATTTAATGACAAACTTATCTCGAAAATCGTGCCAAGATTTCACATAAAATCTGAGCCAAACTCCTCGAAATTTGTGCCAGAATTTCTTGCACACATGTACAGGTCGCTCCTTGATGTCAGTGCCTCTTCTTTGTACGGTTGCCTCGAAATCTGTGCCAAATGCTACAGCACAATTCTGTGCATTAAATGCTGTACGACTGCCTTGGGAAATGTGCCAAAATACTCAGAAAATACCCACAGAAATTATTCTTGATTTTTGTACAAATAAACAGCAGTACAGACTGTCAAAAATCTGTACAGTACGGCCTGTTAAACTTGCTGTACTTCCCCTCGATTTCCGTACCAAATTTCTGCTGTACAGTCACCTCAAAATCCATACAGTACGGCCTCCTGAAAGTGCTGTACCTCTCCTCGATTTCTGTGCCTGTCTTAATGCTGTACGGCCTGCTCAATCCGTACAGTACGACCTGCAATAAATGCTGTATTTTCTCCTCGAAATGCATGCCCTTAGCAGCAAGATAGCTCCTCCTCAAGTCTGCTCGACTTCTCCTTTCTCAGCTCTCTCTCAAAATGTTTGAACAACCCAAGAATGGGTGCGCCCTCCTACCCTAATCGACCTCATGAGGGAAGGTGAAGAGTCTCTCAATCCAATGGTGGAGATTGGATGAGATCGACGGTGGAGATAAAGTTACTTAATTTTCCCATTTTACCTAAGTCCAAAAAGTCACCTTTTAATTTGTCTCTCACAAATTAAATGACTAGGGTTCACATTAGGCACTTTTTCACCCCTTAGGCCCCTAAGTGATGAGAAACACTTGCCTAGGTACTTTTTAATTATTTTAACAATTATGAATGAAAAATTGATTTGAAGGGTAGAATTTCTGTGTGCATGTGTGAAATTTGGTTTCCAGTTGCTTCCGTTGTTTTATTTATTTCCAACCAGTATATTTTATTTTGTGTACTGTAATTTAATTATCAGCAAGGAAAAACACAAGGTAGTAATTTATCTAGGTGCTAGGGATAGTGAGATTTTAACAAAGAGCCAATGTCACCTCACTATGAACCTGTCTCACTTTGGGTTGGTGCTTTTCCAACTATAGGGGTGATTCCCTAAATAATCTAGACTATAAATGAATGAATCCTAAAAGTAAAATGGGCCTAAAAATGCTTCTGTCTTATGCAAAGAAGATGAAAACCAGTGAGTAGTATGAGTGGGCAGCAAGCAAACAAGCCCTAAAGGTGATCCTATATGCAAAAATCACTAAGTATGGTCACTAGGAAGTGATAACGTCCTGTTCTGTGCTAAAAAGTGCAAAATTGCAAATACGGCAAGCAAAATCATTCAAAAATGCTAGAAAACACATTAATAAGTAAATTAATTGCTATATACAAGCAAACCAATTCAAATTGACTATAATAACTTCCTATTTCTGTGTGAACACTTTGTAGATCAGCAAACTAATCTTGCTGATTTGAATGAGAAAACAATGAATTCATACAAATTAATATGCTAGGATTATGCCTAAGTGCATGTAAATCGAGAAAACACTATAGTTTCCCCTTGTTTCTGTGTAAAAATGTCAAAAACCAAGAAGCAAAACTTGCTGTTTTTTTTGAAAGAATACTAAAAAACAAATGCAATTTAATGATTCCAATTGACTCGCAGAAATCTAGAAAAGGCTATAGTACCTTCCTAAATCTGCGCAAAAAGAGCAGAGCAGCATTGTAAGTCGGGCTAAAAGTTGCAGATTTCACTTGGATACATGTTGAATGTTATATTTGTTATTATGTGTAGGTTTTAAAATATTTATATCTAATATTTATTATATATTTTATAAAACAATTCAAATTGTTTTTTCAAATTTTGATTTTCTATAATATATATATATATTTATATATATATATATATATTATTGCCATCCCCAACCCGTTGTCCCCTGAAAATTTCGGGGTGTGCTCTAGCTATCCTGGACATCCATCCCCCCGTCCCCGTTGTCCCCCTATCTCTAAAGCCAGTGCAACATAGTATATAACCTTGAAAGTTGTGTCCAAGTGACTATCTTGCAATTTAGTCCAAGTGTTTGTGAATTTTTTTAATAAGTTTACCTTTAGAATCAGATTTAAAACAAGAAAATTAGATTGATAGTTGCTTTATAATGGAGTTGATATGAATGATAGCAAGTAGAACAAATGAAAACGATTTAAATCTCACCTACTGAATTCGTATTAAGATTGCAATAAAATCTAGTAAGGGTCTATGATTAGATATAGAAATTCTTATACACTTTGAACATGATAATGACAACCGAAAAAGTAATTGATAGATCTTTATTACCAAGGGTTGTAGGACAAACAATGTCTTGGATAGGTGGGAATGCACCAATGCTCTCAAGGATCTTGGTGGAGCCAAGAGTCTTCAACTTCTCTACAACACATGGGATACAATCATGATAATGACTGTGGATTCATTTGACTGGTACCTATGTTCTAATGCCAGTTCTCAATCACAAAATCTCTAGGAGAATAGTGGAAGCAAGGAGGTGGAAAGAAGTAAAGCACAAATGGTCTTCCTCCTTTGCTTGTAAAATGATTTGTAGAGAATGAGACAAGTAAGAATAGATTGGACAAAAGATAGTTGGTTCCAAATCGTTTCCGAGTGAAGTGCTCCATCTCGAAGGGTGAAAATATATAATGAAGATGCTAATAATTTCTCTAAGAGGTGCACCCTTCTAGGCTTGAAAATATATGATGAAGGTGCTAAGAAGCCGCCAAATATACACCCTCCTCTGTCAACAATAGATCCTAGATAAAAATAACACATAGATCTTGTCATAATAGAACCAATATGGAACCTCCATGCATAAGTCAAAAGTCAAATCTCATCCTCAAAGTAGGATGCACTTCCCTAGGCTAATAATAGGTATGATCACACCCACATTAAGTGAAGGATAAGCCTCTTCGTGTGGTGCACCCTAGGTTTCCGTAAATAGCAAATCTCCAAAATAGCAAGAATCTTTCACTAAAGTCAACTCTAATGATTTGAAGTGAACTACATGCCTCGACATAGAAGTTCAAGCTCAAGGTAGGGTGCACTTCCCTAGGCCACAAATAGGAAGTGTGAGATCCACATAAATGATGAGGAAGCTTCCTCATGTAATGCACCCTAGGTCTTGGGCCAAATAGATTTGCATAAAGTGTTGACCAAGACAAGTAGGACCCTCCAAGTGAAGTGCACTCTAGATCTCCAAAAATAGGAAGTCTCCAAGGCAAGTGGAGTGAGTGATAATTTAAATAGAATGTCCACCGAAAGTAGGTTCACCATAGAAGCCCCTAGAACACTAGACTTTGTTAGACTTATTGAAATTTGTGGATTTGTACTTTCCTTTGCAATTTGTTTGAGTACCTTGTTTTTTATGTCTACATTACTTTTATACCATGGTTCTAAACTGATTGAATGTTTGAAGAGCCTCATATTTTATTTCAAATAATACTCAATGGTCCACCAAGACTCTGGGACGGGGGGACGTGAGTGCGGGGAGATGCAGAGGGGGACGTGTGGAAGTACCCCGAAATTTTAGGGATTTTAGGGAAATGGCGGATGAGGGGACGTCACAAATATAATATAAAAAATAAAAAATATACAATTTGAAAAATAAAAATAATAATGATAAAATCTCAATAATAACAATTCATCCCATGCAAATTCATCAGTGAAATACTAAATACTACTAAATTAGTAAATTGAAAATTCAAATTTGTAAATGATATAAATTATTAAACATGATTCAAAATTCAAATTCAAATACATTGATTCATAAATCATAAATGAAAGTTGAAACATAAATAGTAAAATATTAATACATTGATTTAAATTCATCATTCTAGAATCTAATTAGTACTAAGCAAAATAGTAGATACTAAATAGTAAATTGGGATTACTCAAACTCAAAAATAGTAAATAGTAATTTTTTCTTTTTAAATTAAAATTTTTGTTTTTTAATCTTTATTAGGAAAAAATTCGGGGGGGACACCTAGGAGCCCCCCTTTTGGGGAGACTCGTCCCCCACCTTGGGGAGTCGCGTCCCCCTGTGTCTCCCCACATCTCCCCAAAAAGGGGACATGGGGAAACGTCCCCCTAGGAGTCCCCCCATCCCGGGGGCGTGGGAAACGTGGGGGGAACGACCCCCACCCTGGGGGACGCGTCCCCATGGAACACTGAATTATCAATACCTTTCTTGTGAAATCATTATAAATTTGTTAAAATATTTGCATCCTCCTATGGGATTGCATAAAATTTTAAGGGATCACAGAGATCTTTGTCCAAAATATTTAATAGTTTGTTTTCCCTGCACAAAACTTCTTTCCTTGTGTTGCTTACTAGGTACACAAGCTTAACAAACACTTGATCCCTTTTGGATAAAAGGAAAACCATTCGCCATATTTAATGTCTTTAGAAGTACAAGGCTTTTATGGTTGAGATGACTAAACCTTTCTCACCATAGCTGGTCCTTGGATTTGTCTTTAGATACTGGAGTCCATTGTCCCAATTCTTTATTCCCTAGCTATAAATGTTTACAAGCCACCATCCTCAATGCCTTTTGCGACCACCCTATAGGGTTCCTCTCAAGTCTTGGAACACACAACATATCATGTACCTCTTTAACATTGCTATGACATCTTTATGGGTGATTTCCCTTGTCCTTGCACCATGTGTACTTTGTTATCTCCAAGCAGAATTCCCCCCTTGACTTTCTTTGTCATAAATCCCTATTGTAGTTTGGATTTCAACACATAAGCATGGCATGGGTGTTTCAATGCACAACAACATGTCCTTTGGTTCTCCTTGGCTTATATGAGCTTTATGTAAGTTCAAAATGAGCAAAGGCAAACAAACAAACCCCTCTGAAGTCTCAGGACAAAGCTTATATACTTCTTGGAAGGGTTGGTGAGCATTTATGATCACGGAAGTGGGGTGTCAAATTATTCCTTTTTTGCTTTATGTGCTCATGCCACCTTTATCATCTTCACAAAATGAGTTAGTTGGGAGCCCGATGTMATATCACAATCCCTCTCTTAGTGCAATAGCAATTGTTTCCATATTTTTATGTTGGCTTAATTTTTGAGATTACTTCTGATCGTATCCTTAGTGATCAATTTAGGGAAATAAAAAATATTTGTAATTCAACTAATCTTGTTCACTAGTGGGGCCTTGGCATTGTTCCCCCTATTAGGAATCTTTACATGGTCTTGCAACTTAACATAGTATGTAGTGCATTCCCCTTCTCCTTAGCAAAAACACCATCCTTGTTGTGGCTTCCAGGTCAAGACAAAATGGGGCACATTTCCTTCATGGCATTTTTCATTTCCTATGTCTACTCTTTTGGTCTATAAGGTTTCCATTGAACCTTGACCTATGCAATTGCATGGTTCTGCAACATGGTCACCTTCTTGCTAAAGATGCTTGAGGGTTTAGTTTGTAACTCTCCATTTGGATCCCTTTGGATCATGGATCAATCAAACATGTGGTTAGAACTTAGGATCATTGACATATTTTCTTGAGTAGAGAAACATGAAAAAACTATGTACACTGATATTTGGTGGCAATTCTAGCTTATATGCAAGAAGTTGGATTCTCTCTAAAATTTGAAATGGATTGCAATGTTTGAGAACCAACTTGGCGCAACTTCCAAGTTTCTCTATCCTCTTCCCTTTGAGCTTTCTATCGTCTTCATACTTCCCCTAGAAAATTTTCCTTAAGAATCTTGACTTTTGTTGATTCCTCGATGCACATATTGTCGATTTCTAAACACTCGGCCAATTTTTTACTTTGCTTGGGAAATCTTACTTGGGGAATTTTGACCTTTTTGCTTAGGGATGATTCCCTATTGTCCCGATACTTAGCAAATTTTCAACTTTCTTAGGAAAGTTTCCCTAAGAAATCTTCACTTTTTCCTCGAGACGAATTTTCCAAAGTACACTTTTTAGATGCCCTAATGGAGTGAATTTTTCCTTTGCTTTGACAAATTCACACTCTAGAATATACAAGAGACAAACGAGAGAGTCTGAATAAGAGATGTATTATATCAATGTGTTTTCGACTACATAAAGTGGTTATATATATATATATATATATATATCTAGCAAGTTTTGTTATTCCTGTTAGGAACCGCTCACCTATTTCCATAATTACTTTTATCATTAATATCATTTATTGCATATGACATATTTCCAATTTATGATATGACATTGTTACTCTAATACATTTATTACTAATAAACATTACAATATCTAACCCCCCTCTTAATGTTTATTTCATTTTCCGCAACTCCTAACATCTCTTGAAAATTTTCGAACTTCTCCCTATTAAGTGCTTTGGTGAAGGATGTTTGCCACTTGATCTTGAGACCCACAATTAATCAACTCTATCTCTTTGTTCTATACTTTCTCTTTGATATAGTGATGCCGAATTTCGACGTGTTTTGTTTTCAAATGATAAATTAGATTCTTCACCATCTTGATGGCACTTTGGTTGTCATAGTGTAAAGTTGTAGGCTGCCTTTGTGGAACTCTTTGTTTCATTCCATTGTGTTTCCCCGAGACAATTTAAAAACCTTGATAACATTCCAACTGCAAAAGTTATGTCTAATCAAGGTAAATCAATCCTTCTACAACTTCACGATAAAGCAATTCATGAACTACCTCTTTTATCATCTTTCAAAAGCTTTAAGTTTACCTCCATTAGTGTTTTTGCTGGGATTACAATCTTCCTTTTTGGAACTTTTCCAACAATTTCGAAGCATTCTTTGTTTGTGAGATGAAAATCCTGTTTGGTTGTTGCCAAACTTTAATGCTCAGATATAATGTAATAATCCCAAGTCAGTCATACCAAATGATTTGCAAAGACTATATTTTTCTTTTTGAATCAAGTCATCACTGCTAGATGTAGTTTTGAGTCATTAACATATACAAACACAATGATAATTTTTTCACCTTTTTCTTTGATATACATGTTAGGATCAAAATCACTTCTCTTGAAACTTCCTGATTTAAGATACCTTTTAATTTTTTCATACCATGCTTGAGGGGCTTGTTTAATCCATACAAGGCCTTCACCAACTTACATTCTAACTTTTCTTTTCCTTCAATTGCAAACTCTTCAGGCTGCTCCATATACCCTTCTTCTCGCAAATCCCCATTTAGGAATGCACTTTTAATGTCTATCTGGTGTGCCTTCCATCCAAACTGTACTGCAAGATCTAACAACATTCTAATTGTGATTCATTTTGTAGTAGGGGAAAATTTTTCCTCATAATTGACTCTTTTTTGTGCATATTTTTTTGCAACTAACCCGACTTTATATTTATCAATAGAACCATCTGATTTGAACTTTGCGCGATATGCCCATTTACAACCTATTGGTTTTTTAGTTGGGGGTAATTCAACTAACTTCCAAATGTTGTTTTTCATCCAAACATCATATTCTACTTGCATTGCACCTCCCCATTCTTGTTTATGATTTGCTTCATTAAAAGAAATTGTATCATAAGAATGCACAACTTCAATCATCAAAGCAAGATTTACTTGTGGTGATTTTGATCTTGTTCTTCTTTCACCTTTTTGTATCTCATCTAGCTTTGCATCTTGAAGAGTCTGATAGAATCATTTTGATCCTTTATGAGACCGACTTTCATCATTCAGAGATTGATTGCCATCTTGTCCTTCCAACTCTAACTCTACTTTTTCTTCTTCCATTTCTTTGCCCTTGTCTCTTATGCGCTTCCTATATGTGACATGAGTTTTGGATTCAAGATCTTCATTATCACCAAACAAAACTTCACCTTTCCATTCTGATGTGGAAGCCTCTCATCAAAAAATACATCTCTACTTATAACAAGCTTTTTATTTATTGGATCAACTTGTATGCATTCAATTCAATGCTATACCCAATAAATATTAATTTCATACTTTTAGCCTCCAACTTATGTCTAACTATATTTGGAACATGTGCATATGCCAAACAACCCAAAACTTTGAAATTGGTTACCTTTGGTTTCCTTCCAGCCTTGCTTTGTAAGGGGTCCTTCCACGAACTGCCTTTGTTGGACTGCGATTTAACAAAAATAATGCTGATCATTGAGATGATGCCTTTTCAACATGCACCTAGCCATCTCTATAATTGATTGATTCTTCCTCTTTGTTACCCGATTTTGCTGTGGTGTTTTGGAAAATGAAGTTCGTCATTGAATACCATGATGATAGAAAAAAATCACGAAATGCATGTGATTCATACTCACCTTCTCTATCACTCTTGAACACCTTAATGCGTTGACTTCTTTCATTTTCAACCATAGACTTGAATTGCTTAAAAATTGCGAATACATCATATTTGTTCTTCAAAAAATACACCCATCTTTTTCTTGAAAAATGATCGATGAATGTTACAAAGTACTTAGCACCTCTAAGGGATTGAGTTCTCATTGGACCACAAACATCACTATGAATTAATTCAAGTAAATGAGTTGCCCTGGTTTCACTATTATCTAATTTGAAACGTTGTTGCTTCCTTTCTAGACATGCTTCACATATACTTTTATCTTCCACAATGTTAGACAATCCATTCACCAAATTATGTTTATGAAACAACTTCAAATAAAAGTGATTAAGATGACCATATCTTTCATGCCATAATTGATTTTTTGAAGTAGAAGATGTCAAAAAAGCTTGTTGTTGCTTTGGAATACCATCAAAGCTATACATATCATTACATCGCAATCCTCTGGCAATAATGTTGTTACGATCTTTAATCAAACATTGTTTCTTATCAAAGACAACAATATAGTTTTCATCAGTATTTTTATCAACAAAAAGAAAGTTTGTCTTTAATCCAGGAACATACAAGACATTCTGTATATTTTTGATGCAATCTCCTGAAACTCTCATGGTTATTGCACCTCTTCCTTGTACCTCATGGAAACTGTCATCACAAAGAATAACTATCTCGTTATCACAGGGAGCAAGTTTTGAAAAAACTTCTTGCTTACCGGTCATATGTTTGGTGGCTCTTGAATCAATGTACCAACCACAATGAGAAGCAAGGATGTCAGTATGAGAAGCCATAAACAAATAATCAGTGATAGGTTCTTGTGGAACAATTGTACCACTTTCTAGAAAATGACTTTGATGCTTGCCTCTTCTACTCCTTTCTCTATGATATCCACTATCTCTATTCCTGTTAGCCTCATGCCTTTGTTTAAGATAACATTCTTCTTCATTATGATTACTCTTGCTACAATTATTTCAATGCTTAGAACTTTGAGAAGTACCTGTCTGATTTGAAGAATTTGGCCTTCAATTTTGATGCCAGCTATATATCTTCCTCCACAACGACCTCTGTCACAACCTCTTCCTCTATGGCTTCCAGTAAAAGCTCTATCTGGTTTCACAAGTTCATTTTTTTGAGTCGTTGCTCTTCCTGGAGTTGTAAGCCTAGAACTTCTTCAAATGTGGGGACTTGATTTTGATATGATAAACAATATGAGGTTACAAAATTCTGATACACATCTGGTAGGCTATTAAACATAATGGTTATGAATTCCTTATCTTTAATGTTTTTGTCAATTGTTGATAACTCATTTTTTAATTTCTGCAACTTCTGAACATGATCTGTAATGGAACCTGATGCTACCATCTTTAAACTCGTTAATTTGTTTCTCAACAATAAAATTCAAAGTTCATTTGAAGTTTCATATAAATTCTTTAATTTCTTCCAAACATCAATAGCGCTAGTGATACCGTGAATGTGGGGAAGAAGATCATCCTCCAAAGCAAAGGTTATAAGAAGTAATGCATTTTTGCTTTTCTGCTTGTAGTCATTATTCATGGGATCGGGTTTTGACACTGTCCTAGTAACTAGTTCCCAAAGATCATGATAAGACAGAATCTGTTCCATTTTTTGTTTCTAGGCAGGATAATTTTTGTCATTTAATTTATGAGACTCAAGCATCATGAAATTATTAATATTGGCCATATTTCCTTGTAACTTCAAAAAAATCTGCTTATCACTCCAATAAAAATCAGAAACCCTTAAATTACTTAATAAAAATAAGAAATCCTTAAATTACTTAATAAAAATAAGAAACTCTTATACTTTCTTAAAAACTTATGACTCCTTTAAAAATCAGATTTATATGTGCAAGAAAAAGTGACTTTTTATAACTTCAAAAATCAAGTGGCAGTACCTTTCTGAATGGTTGTGCCGACCGTACAATAAAATTTAAATTCACAGCTTCTGTTCTTAAAGTGGCCGTACTGTCAGCCACCATACTCTGTTCTTTTGTTGTCTCGTACACAATTTTTGTTTGCCGCCTGTACTTCTCTGTACGATTTTTGAGAAGGATAATTTATGAGCAGCTGCACAAAATTAATTGCTGAGTCATTGTTGTACACTTTGAATTTAATTCGTTGCTGTACAAAATTGCTGAGCAATTGCCACCGTACAGATTTGATTTCATTATGCTGCTGTACAGATTTGCCTTCCTTTAATAAATTGCTGTACACAATTCATAGCCGTACGAATTCTTTTAATTAGTGGCTCGTACAATTTCTGAGCACTGCTGTACAGGTTTGATTTCACCTTCGTTTCCATACAGATTATTCTTCCTGCCCATATGGAAGTCTTATTATATTTTAATTCTTTAACACTGCAATTCTATGTCTCTTTCTCCAATTTCTTGGTGTGCCAAATTTTGTCTTGATACCATACTTTGAAGTTGCCCTAGGCCACCATCACCATGGCTTTGATACCATGTTAAACTATGCTATGGAGAATATACAAGAGACAAGCAAGAGAGTTTGAATGAGAGATGTAGTTTATCAATGTGTTTTCGATTACATAAAGAGGTGTTGTATATATATCTAGCAAGTTTCATTATTCCTGTTAGGAACTGCTCACTTAATTTCATAATTACTTTTAACATTAATGTCATTTATTGCATGACATATTTCCACTTTATGATATTACATTATTACTCTAATACATTTATTACTAATAAACATTTCAATACCTGACATAAGAGTGGGGTAAGATCCTGGCAGACCAAGGGAAAGAAGCTCCTCAAAGACGACATTTATCCTTTCAATCACCTTATTGGTGAAAGGATCATACAAGTGATATGTCTTTAGAAGTTTCAGTGTAGCACATTAGAATGCAATGTTGGCTTGTAGGTTGTAACTTGTTGCACTTTTCTTTGGGAATATAGGCCCATGCACAGGGTCCAAAGATCTTAAAATAGACAACAGAGGGTTTGTAAACATACCATTTCGCAAAAGGAGTCACACGTTGAACATCTCGAGTAGACGTCTGATTGATGATATAAGTTGCACAAAAAATTGCTTCTCTCTAGAATTTAAGCTCCATTTGCTTAGAATGCGACATACAATGGACCATTTCCATAATGGTTATACTTCTTCTATGGGTCACTTCATCTTGCTGAGGGACTGGCTTCTACCAAATAATGCCATGAAATATGAGAAATGAATGAAAGCAATCACTAAAGTGTCTATCTCCATCATCAATGTTGATAGATTTGATCCTGTGATTGCTATCATTTTCCAAAGGATTTAAATTCCTTGAACTTCTTGAGGGATTCATTCTTGAATTGAATAGTATATATACAAAGAAAGTGAGAGAAATCATCAATGAAGTTGAGGAGATATTTAGCCCCACCAAGAGGAGTGGTCATAAGCCCACATATATCACTATGAGCCAACTCAAGAGGTTAAGAGGCTTACCTGCTAAACTTTTGGGAAATGATTCATAATGTGTCACTTCATCTTGCCGAGGGACTGACTTATACCAAATAATGCCATGAGATGTGAGAAATGAATGAAATCCATCACCAAAGTGTTTATATCCATGATCAATGCTGACAGTTTTGATCCTGTGATCGTTTTCATTTTCCAAATAATTTAAATTCCTTGAATTTCTCGAGGGCTTCATCCTTGGATTGAATAGTATATATCCAAAGAAAGTGAGAGAAATCATTAATGAAGGTATATTTATCCCCCACCAAGAGGAGTGGTCATAGGTCATCATATATCACTATGAACCAACCAAAGAGGATAAGAGGCTTGCCTGCTAAACTTTTGGGAAGGTACTCATGATGACGTTCTCCCAGCTTACATCCTTCACAGACACCATTGGGTGGTTGAGTCAGTGGAAGGCCATTGGCTATCCTTGAATAGTTCATATAATGCAAGGTCCCAAAGTTGGTATGACCCAAATGCCATAGTTTGTTGGTGTCATCGGTATTGGAAACCATTGTGGAGAATCCAATTCATTTTTAAAGGGATGAAGATTTCCCCAACTTGTACTTATGACCAGATTTATCACAGACTCACAATAACTGGAAGCAATCACCTTAAAATCATCATATATGTCCTTGATAACCCATAGATTTGGCCAAAACTCCACCTCTTTGTTGGTGATGTCATTGATATAAATAGGAAATTAGAAGATTTGGGCCTATTTTGGGATCATGAAGTACCCCTGCGAGATCGGAGCATTTTCCATCCATGGATCACAAAGTGTCTATTGGATTTTGACTCATAATGCAGCCTTTATAAAGACATGCAAGTAGGGAAAACATGAGCACTTGAATCCTACTCTTAACAAATGACATGGATAACTTTGGTAGACTTCTAAAAACATCGATAACAGGGAAACATTAGCTGTTGTGTTTTCTGTGATGATATTTAGTTTGCACTTGTTACACTGTCATTGTAAGGATCCTATCTTCTACATGTTTGTTGTGGTTGCCATGTTGCAGAATTGAACACGTAGCTTTGTCAACATAAGATATCATAGAGTAGAATGTTATTGATCATTGCTCACAACGGATGTGTGCAAATTTGGTCGGTGCATGGCATCTAAAATACATTGGGTCTATTATGCATCTGGTTAGTTATGAGTTTGGATTTCTACCATTATGTTTTTGTGGAATTCATATATTGGGTGGCCCAGTATACATACAGACAGCAAAGCATCTACTTACACCAATTGCTTGACATATATTTTTTTTGTCTCTGTTCTAGCTGGCTGGTGTAGTTGCTGTTGAGGTTACTGGAGGTCCCACAGTTGACTTTGTCCCTGGTCGTAAGGTGCATACACAACAGATTTTTATTTCTGGTTGATTTTATTTTTGAATCTTATTGTCAACCCTATATATCTCATATTTTATTTTCATTTTTGTCAGGATTCACTGGTATCACCACGAGAAGGGCGGCTTCCTGATGCCAAGAAAGGTTTTCCACATTATGCATAGACCTGTTTTCAATTTTTTCTTTATGGCTAGAAGTAGTATATACTATGGAACATATGCTGAAAAGTACTTGACTAGCTTTTAATGTTTTGTGGTGTATGGGATCACTTAGCAAGTTTTAGGATCCACTTAATTTCATGAAGATTCGATTGTCTGTAAGACTATGCTGAAAAATAGAAATGCAACAATAAGCAGTGCCTGTATTTCCCTTGTCTAGGGAGATGCAAATTTCAAGTGACTGACAATGGTTTTTAAAATATCTTTTTGCGAATGCTGTTAAAATCTTGACTTGAAAGTTGAACTTGTGACTTTGAAAGTTAAAGCAAAGCCTTAAAATTAAAATATATTACACAAAAAAGTAGTGCAGAAAAGAAGGATTTCTTCTATTGAAGAGTTTGCAGGTAGACAAAATAGGATGCAGAGCCTCAGTGAACTCTTCTCTAAACATTTATGGCATGGATAGTCATGCATAAAAACAAAAATTAAGCTTTCTAACCTTGAAGAATCCCTGAGATATTCCTCTACATGGTAGATGCAGCTTCAGTGATTCGATCTAGTTTGCTGGGCCATCTCTGAAGAGCTGAGATTTTGAAAGATGTGAGCTGGTGGAAACCCCAGTGAAGGTAAATGTACAAGTCCAGCTGGCTTTGCAAAGAGTATAGTTGGGTGTCTGCCACACTTGAAAATTCAGCTTGAAGCGGTAAGGGACAAGTCAACAATATCCAATCAGCAAAAGGTTAAGGGAGTTGTGATACCAGTGTCCATGAATGATCCAAGAAACAGGCTGTATCTATATATCACTATGCTGGCCTCATTAGCTTCTGACAGACCCTGAGAGGCTCCAAGAGAACACTCAAACAACTCAAAATAGCCTCAATACCTAGAGCTTCATATTCTACCTGCACCCATTGCAAATAGATTCTGAGACAAGCCTTCATTCTTCCCATTCTTCCCATTCTTCCACCATGATCTTTTCTGGTGCTACCTTGTACAAGATGAAAACCTGCCAGATTTCTCTGAATTCACAGTGACCCCATCGGTCCTAAAACAAATCTCTCTGTTGCACCACATTTTTCATCATAGGTGACTTGTGAGTCATAACAGCCTTACCTTGAAACGATTGACAAAGGAACAGTTGGGTTGTGCTCTCCCATAGCCATGCCGTGTGAAATGCCATTGAACCTTATCCACCTTATGCCATGGAAAATGTGGTGCAACAGAGAATCAAGCTGGAACTTAACCCTCCAGTTGTGCATGCAAACTGGGGGTTAACATGGCCATGGATGACCTTTTATTGCAATGATTATTATATTTCTAGGTTTGGCTAAGTCCTATGTTGTATACATAGGCTCATAAATCCTCTTGGGGAAATCACCCCACCTCGAGTTGTGTATATATACCCATCACTCATTTTGAATTCACATCAAGTGATTCTTATTCATTCTTAATAAAATGATTTTCCTAAGGGAAGCTATGAAGTGTTGTGTTGTCTTTTGCTTGGGTTTATTTCTCTCTAGTTTGTTCTTAGGTTCACTCTCTCTTTAGGGTTGCACTCCTCTTCACCGATTTGTCATCAAGTGTTGTGTTGCCATAGCATTGGTTTGTTCTTCTCTTTATCACAGAATTTGGGATTGTGTTGGTTTGGTTCGATTCACTTGCTATTTGTTGTGAATCTCAACATGGTATCATAACAGGTGTGAATCTCAGTTACACAATTCAATGGCTAATGTGAAGAATTTTGGCTTGGTAGCATTAGTTAAAGCTTCTTTGCGACCATAGAACTAGGGTTTTCGGAACATCTCTTTTTCTAGGGTTTAAACCTGATCATCTCTTTTTAGGGTTTCCTAGGGTTAAACTCTCCTTTAAGGCCAATGCTCTCTTCCTTTGTTACACAACAAAAGGTGGCACATTGCAGATTTTTTTGAAAGAAGTTGGTACCCCTCTTTCTCTTGGGCCTATCAAAATGACTCTCTAAAGACATTACAAAGGCTTCTTCTTTGTGGTGTTATAGAATATGATGGACTCATCTTACAGTGCAAATCTGGCTGCGCAATCTGTATATTGGTCCTCCAAATCATGGAAATGGAATGCTGACTTTGGAAGTATTGGGCATATGACCAAGCATCGATACCTCCTCTTCAATTATCTACAACAACACAGTGGAGAGATAGTGATTATTGGTNATCTGGCTGCGCAATCTGTATATTGGTCCTCCAAATCATGGAAATGGAATGCTGACTTTGGAAGTATTGGGCATATGACCAAGCATCGATACCTCCTCTTCAATTATCTACAACAACACAGTGGAGAGATAGTGATTATTGGTGATCACTGAGCCTTACCAAGTTTAGGATGTGGTGACGTCATCATGGACATTTCCAAGTTTGGAGATGTCCTTTATGTTCAAGGAGTTGGACCCAACATTCTTTCTATCTACCTTTTCATTCCACCATCAAAGAGGTAGAATTTTAGCTAGATCAATGGGTTCTAAAGGCCATAGATGATGGTTTTAAAGTGGTTTCGTTAGATTATTCAAATGAAGTTTCTATTAGTGGTCTGCCAAGATCTTTTCTACTGCTTCTTATAGATGATTCACCTATGGATGATTCTCAACATGTTTCAGTGGCTTTCTCTCCTTCACATTATGATGTTAATGAAGAGGACCTTATTGATGACTCGTCTAGATCCCATCTTGTAGAAGTCTCTTCTTCTATACTTGTGCTAGAAGCCACCTTCACCAACATGTGAAATTGTGTTGGTGTGGGGGATAATATGAAGTGTCAATCCCGTCCCCTCTCGGGCCTGTTGCCGTCCTTATACACACTTGCAAACGTGAGCTAAGTCCGGCTCACTTA